>KZ819993.1:0-29257 GCA_003144235.1 Violaceomyces palustris | reverse complement strand
GGGGGGGGGGTGTTGGTTCACGGGGACAGTGAGATGTTTTCGATTTGGCCTGTTCTCTTGATTGAAGTATTCATTCTTCATTTGGCTCCGATGCATCACCCTACCTTGACCTATTCGCCAACCCAGTACGTGGACAACGAGAGTGATGCCGACGACATTGATGATGAAAGTTTTCCTAGACCGAGCTACTCGGTCAAAGGCAAAGTGAAAGGTGAGTGGTTATTGTACAGCGATTGGGTTCCCTAATCTATCATCCCCCTCGCATCGTCTCAAACCTTTTCCTTTACGGGGACACGCTTTGGAAATCTCCGTTCCTGACATCGACTTCGCGCCCCCCGTTTGATTTAGCCGAAGGTTCTTCGGGCAAGTCGAATCGGAACGACCAGCTCTCGGACGATGCCGACGACGATGAAGACGACGATGATGATGATGACGATGACGACGATGATTTTGGCACAAAGTTGGGCAAGACTTCATCTGGTCACCGACGGAGAGCCAATCGTCGCCGCGCCCCTCGGATGTCGTCTGCCGACCTCGAAGTATCCAGAGTGTCAAGTCGCAACGGAAAGAAGATCCCAAGCTACACCGACGACTACGCGGGCCTCAGCGATGACGATCCTTTTGAAGATGAGGCCGACCGGCAGGCCCAACAGTGGGCTGCCGCAGCCGGCACGGTCGAAGGTGAGCAGCATTCAGTAGTTGCTTGATGATCTTGACCAAGAGACTGATAAGAAATCCGTACGGTGCATCACTTCATGCTTCGTCCCGATATATCTTCGTTCGACCTTTTTTTCCACTTCTAGAGGAGGACGTGATCGAAGGAATATTCGGCCACGAGCGTGATGAGACCAGGCTCGATGACAAGGAAGATATACCGACCGAGAATCTCCGCTTTATCGTCAAGTGGAAGGGCTATTCGCACTTACATAACACTCATGAGCTTTACGAATTCCTCAAGCGTTTCAAGGGCTTCAAGCGGGTTGATAACTATATAAAGTCGGTTTGGCAGAGGGAACAGGCTGTCTTGAAGGATCCGAGCGCATCGCGCGAAGATATAGAGACTCTACAGATCGAGAAGGAAAGGCAACAGGAAATCGTAGAAAGCTTCAAGACGGTTGAACGTATCATTGCCCAGCGCGAGAACAAGGCCAACAAAGACACCCCATATCCTCATTTGGCTTACTTTTGCAAATGGAAAGGGCTCCCTTACGCTGAGTGCACTTGGGAGCCGGAAGAGGAAATCGGCAAGATCGCCCAAGCTGCGATCGAAGCGTATCTCGCCCGCTCTACATCCACACTCGTCCCTGTGCGCAGCGAGACCTTCTCAAAAGGACGACCTCAGTACAAGCGAATGACCGAGCAGCCTGCATACATTACGCCGGGCGGGACCTTAAAGGACTTCCAGATGACCGGGCTGAATTGGCTGGCGTATCTGTGGAGCAAGAACGACAACGGCATCCTTGCTGACGAGGTGAGCTTCCTTCTTTTGTGTTTTTTTTTTTTTTTCTTTTTTTTTGGTATTCTTTCGGGGCTTGCTGCGACAAGGAACTGGTTCCTTACACACGGCAGCGAATGGTTTTATCTTGCTGCTACCGCTCAACAGATGGGGCTGGGTAAAACAGTCCAGACGGTGGCATTCCTGTCCTACCTCGTCCACTCTTGCCACCAGTACGGCCCGTTCCTGGTTGTGGTTCCTCTGTCAACCCTCCCCGCATGGATGAATCAATTTGAGCAATGGGCTCCCGACCTGAACGTGATCGCATACATTGGCAACAGCGCGAGCCGGCAGATCATCCGCGAGTACGAATTCGGTCCATCCAAAAAAATCAAGTTTAACGTTCTGGTGACCACCTACGAATTTATCCTCAAGGATCGTGCTGAATTGCAGCAAGTCAAGTGGCAATACCTCGCTGTGGACGAGGTGAGTTTGACTCGGTGCTCTATCGCTTGTTCTTATGTTGTGAAAGTAGTCTCATTACCTGTTCTTTTCTTTATCGATACCACACCTCCCTACCTTCTCCTCCCTCGGCCTTGGAACTTCAGGCCCATCGCTTGAAAAACTCCGATTCTCAGCTTTATGAAGCGCTCAAATCTTTTTCTACTGCCGGGAAACTTTTGATCACAGGAACACCTCTGCAAAACAACGTCAAAGGTGAGAAAATAGCGAAGGCGACCTGAGGTTGAGCTCTTTTTACAGCCCCAATCATGCACGCATCTCATCATTTCGGACTCTTTTCCCGTTTCTTTTCTACCCTCCGATCTCACATTTCGATCCTCCGTCACCCGTCCGCCTGATGGGGGAATTTTCCCAAAACAGAGTTGATCGCCCTACTGCACTTTTTGAGACCCGATCAGTTCGATCTCGACGTCGACTTTGACCTGAACAACGTAGACCAAGCGAAGATCAAGGAGTTGCATGAGAAACTTGACAACGTCATGCTGAGGCGCTTGAAAAAGGATGTGGTCAAGGAGCTCCCCACCAAGTCTGAGAAAATTCTCAGGGTGGAGATGTCGGCCATGCAGCAACGCATGTACAAAGCTATCCTGACCCGGAATTATTCGCTACTGAGTGGCGCCACCACGGCACAATTATCTCTCATCAACATCGCGATGGAACTGAAAAAGGCCTCCAACCACCCATACCTGTTTGAGGGCACTGAAATTCAGACGGACAGCAAGGAAGATACTCTCAAGGGTTTGATCATGCACAGCGGGAAAATGGTGCTGCTCGACAAGCTACTTGCTCGCCTCAAAGCCGATGGCCACCGGGTTCTGATTTTCAGTCAGATGGTGCGGATGCTTGATATCCTATCGGACTACATGGTTTTGCGTGGATATGTGCACCAAAGACTTGATGGCAACATTCCGTCTGAAGTTCGCAAAAAGGCGATCGAGCACTTCAACGCAGAGGGATCCCCGGATTTCGCATTCCTGCTATCGACGAGGGCAGGAGGCCTTGGAATCAATCTGGAGACCGCCGACACCGTCATCATTTTTGATAGCGACTGGAATCCTCAGAACGATCTGCAAGCCATGGCCCGCGCCCACAGACTCAACTCGAAATTTCATGTCAGTGTTTTCAGATTCCTCACCAAGGATACCGTCGAAGAAGACGTCCTCGAAAGGGCGAAACGAAAAATGGTTCTCGAATACGCCATCATCCATCAGATGGACACTTCAGGCACCAACTTCGCCGCAAAGTCTGGCACAAAGAATCAGACAAACTTCAGCAAGGAGGAACTCGGTGCAATTCTCAAGTTCGGAGCGCAGAACATGTTCAAGAGCGACAACGAAGACGGTCAGCAAAAGAAGCTCGACGAGATGGACCTAGATGACATTCTTTCTCACGCCGAGGCGCATGAGACGGAAGTCGACCCAACTGGTAGTTCTGCAGGAGGCGAGGGCTTCCTGCAGCAGTTCGCTCAAGTCCAGGATTTTAAAGCTGACGTGAGCTGGGATGACATCATCCCCTTGGAGGACCGAATCAAGGCCGAGGAAGAAGAGCGCCAGAAGGCCGTACAGGAGGCGGCTGCAGCCAGCAGCTCGAGCAGGAGGAGAGCCGCCGCCCAACTTGCTCCTGGTGCCTACGATGGTACTGATGGAGACCATGATGGACCGGATCATGGGCGCGGCTCAGGCTCGCCGGATACATCGCGCGGTGCCCGTGGAGATGCCCAGAAACGGACCCGAAAGACTGCTGCTCAGCGATCGGTCGAGTTAAAGGAGAGGGATCTGCGCGTGTTGATCCGTGGCATCCAGAGATGGGGTGATATTCGGTATCGGGGAGATCCGATCGTACGGGAAGGCAAGTTGCAAGACAAAAACCGTCAGGTCTTGATTCAAATTTCTGACGAATTGGTGAAGATGTGCCAGGAGGCGGTAGCCGAGCATCAAGTGTTTATGAAGGGGAAACAGGAACGCGGCGAAGAAATTTCGTCAGCGCTTCGTCAGAAAGCCGTGTTGGTCACGTGCCGAGGTATCACCGGCATCAACGCCGAGACAGTCCTGACTAGACACTTTGACTTGCGATTGTTGGCGGAGACTTTGGATAGCGTTGCTGACCCCTTGGAGTGGACAGTCCCCGTCGAGCATCTCAAAGTAACGCTGAATTGGGCTGGTGGATGGGGACCAAAGGATGATGCGAAACTCTTGGTCGGCATCTGGAGGCACGGCTTCGGGGCCTGGGAGCAGATGGAAGCCGACGAGGACCTAGGACTAAAAGGCAAATTTTTCCTTGAAGAGGGCAAGAAGGCAGGACAGGATTCATGTGCCCCAGAGAGGGATGCTCCTCCGAGCGGTACTTCAGGGCCACCCCAAGGAAAGCACCGACCAATTCCTAACGCCATTCACCTCGTTCGTCGTGGCGATTACTTGCTCAAGGTCTTACGTGAATATGGTGAGTCATCTTTGAACCCATCCTGAATGATGAATCGACAAAAAAGGGGGTGGGGGGATAGGGGCGGTAGGGGCGTAGGGGAGAAAGAGACCAGTCCATTCGCAAAGCCGACGATGGGAATTGACGCGACGAACGAAATTCTATCGACTATCCAATGGCCCCATGAAATTCTCGTGATACTAGATGACAACACTAAGGCGTACCAGAAAGCCTTGGCCGAGGGGCAGATCAAAACTGCAACTGGAAAGAAGAAAAGTAAGCGAAGTCCCTCTCCAAGTAATGCTTCTCCTGCGCCATCCTTTTCAAAGAGCACGGCAAGAAATGCTGCTTCCCAAGACAAAAGGCGTCGGGCCACCCCTGTCTATTCTGTGAGTTGATCTTTTTCTCGGCCGCTTGTCAATTGGGGGCTTACCTGACCCAGCATCATTTCCTCGTCGTCTCGTCGTCGAAACAGTCCGACTCCTCTGACCAGACGCACTGGTCAAGTATGGATGAGGCCGAATGTAAGGAATTAATGCGCCCCTGCAAACGACAGCTAAAGCGTCTTAGAGACGACACCGAGTCGTTGGATCGTGAAAAGAAGGTAGCCACTCTCAAGGACTGTCTTTCAGCCATCGGTGGCCACATTGATCACCTTCTCGAGACCAAATTTGCTGACAACACGCAAAAAGAAAAGGACAAGTGGTTCGAGCACCTCTGGGCGTTCTCTGCCTTTTTCTGGCCTAAGAAGGTCAAGCCATCAAAGCTTCGCGCCATCTTCGATAAGCTAGTCGGCAACGGTGCGACTGTGCCCGCCACGGGGCAGAGCTCGTCGCCCCATCATGGAGCCTCTTCTTCTGCCACGAACGGTAATAATGCAGGAGGAGGCAGCATGCCCGGCGATAGTAAGAGGAAGGCCTCCAGTGGTGGAACGCCTTTGCCGGAAGGTCCAATACCCAAGAAGCCGCGCACGTCAACAGACGGTGGGAGGCCAACCTACTCCCCTGTGCCAGGCTCTAGCAATCAGTACGGCAGCCCAGGACACCACGGGCACTATTCGCAATCGCACCCATCCTACGGCCATGCACCGCCCCATCAGATGGGCGGCAGCAGCGGGGGAAGCAGCTATTACCGTGAAACGCAGCATCGCTATTCTCAGTACCCTTCGCAGTCTTCGCCCTACCAACACAACCACCAGTATAATTCGCAAGGATACGACTACCGCCGATGACGGATAGAATCACAGTGCAGCTGAAGGATGCAATTCAGCGCGCCCAAGAAGTCATCCCTTCCTCGCCTCTTGCCCTTCTCTTGCCCCTTTTCAACCTCTTCTTGGCTCCCCTTTTTTCGCATTCACTGAAACACCCCCATGTCATGCATGTTCCCTCTCAAGCCTTTGGCGCCCCAAGAGACATCCGGAATCTTAAAACGCAAACCTATGAGGCCTTGACCCCACAAATTTGTGTCCCGCAGATCCTCTTACCCTTCCCCCACGAATGATGAATAGAGGGAAACCAGAGTTTGTGAGGCCTAGCCCATGGTACGTTACGTAAGCGAAACCCCATCTTTGCCTTGTCGGCCAGCCCTCGACCTTGTTCCTTAGATTTCCACCCTCGCCCGAAGACCCTGAACGGTGGGAAGTGGTTTCATGGGAGGGAAGGAGTGGAGAAAAGCGTGGGAGAGAGGGAGAGAGGGAGAGAGGGAGAGAGGGAGAGAGGGAGAGAGGGAAAGAGAGGCTCATGGTTTTGGTTGGAAACTGCAGAGATGAGATGGATGGATGTACCTACAGTCATTAAGTGTATGCAGTAGACGCAGTAGGTGCAGTAGATATAGTGCATTCATATCATGAGTACTAACCTTATTCATCGTTTTTTTCATGATATTTTCCGATGGAGTTTGATATTGATATTATTTTGTCAATAGATCCCACGCAAGAGTTCAGAGAGTTGTCGCTGATGGGAATTAAAGTAAAAGCGGGTGAGCCACAGTGATTGGTTGGCCCGGTTGACGTCCAAGATGGTGGAGCCGTCGAGGAGTGGGCCGGCGTCAGATCCACTCCTCACCCACCACATGGTACCTACATGCCCTCTTCCATCACCTGTATCATGCTAGATTCCGTACCCCACCACCTACCCATTCTCGATTAGGCTCTCCACTCACTCACTCAGAACCCTTCCCAACCCAACAAAAACCACCAAACACCTTAACTCCGAGGCGCAGAAACATTCCCACCGAGACCTTGGATCAAAGCATGACCATCGTCTATGGTCGAACCCTTTTCTCAACCGTCCCTTACCGATTCCAACTTGCTAAAAGCGAAGCTTGCCGTCTTGACCGTCCAAGACCCCACACGTGAGGCTCTCGTCCTAGCAGAGCTGCGAAGGGGAGAGAGGAACGAGGGGAAAGAGAAAGGGGGGAAGGGAGAAAGAAGAGCAAAGGGGAAGAAAGGCAGCGAGATCGCCAACATCAACCCAAGGTAAGACTCAGTTTGCCCAAGCCAGTCGCGCCACTTGAACAGATCTCTCGGCACTGGAAATCGACTCTCTCTTTCCGCTCCCCTTCCGAGAGGGTAAGCAAAACAAGCTGGCATGCCACACAACCAGTCTCGAGTTGGTCAAATCCATCCCTCATCCGAGCAGCCATCCGGAAATGGTGTCGATCTAAACCCAGGAGACCCAGAGCGTCCCAAGCGTGGTCGCCCACCAAAGCCACCAAACGACATCGCATCCGAAATCGTCGCGCTGAAGAGGAAACAAGCCCGCGAAGAGTCCTCGCGAAGCCAGAAAGGGGGCGGCCGCGACCACCGTCATGGCTCAAAGCCAAGCAAAGTTCAAGATCCTCCACGCGGTAGTTCCCAAATGCAAGTTCGTAGCCGTGCTGATGGCCGAGTTCAAGAAATTGGACAAGCCGTACAACCTGCTTCGTTGAATCTGATCGAAGTTGAGAAACTGCGTCGAGGATCCCACGATGAGCATCGAGCGATCCAGTCCGATCCTGTCATAGGCTCGCATTCTAGGGCTATTTTTAACTCAAAGCATGGCCAAGACAAGGCCACCAGTGGTGGGAAACAAGGCACAAGTAGGCGAAGAGCCTTCGATTCAGGCGTCCGTCGTGACAGACTGGGAAAGGCGAGTAAGGATGAAGTCGAGCTCAGGCCAAAACCTCTTGAAACTAAAGACGGCCGACAGATCGATCAAATTTCGGCTTCGGCTTCGGTGTCTGACCCAAAGGTCCAACAGCCTCGGTGCGCGAGTGACCCTCGGAAACTTTTCGATCCTCGGCGCCACGACCCTGTTCGCTTTGCGATCCAGAAGAGGCCAGCAGGAGCACTTGATGCGTCCAACGAAGCGAACGCCAACTTAGCCAGCTATCTCGATGGCGCTGCGCGTACTCCTGTAAAACGCCCGAAGGACCGCTCAGACAGGGAAGTTGTTCCTGGAGCCGAGGAAAGCCATGAAAGCAAGAGTATGGTCCATGTTCCAGAATCAACTGGTAACAACCTGTTTCCACTGCAAGCCTCGGCCGATCCTACCAGCCAAGATACCGAGAGCGTATCAAAGTCGGATCCTGGCAGCCTTGCCCTCAAGATTCGTTTGACTTACCGGGACATTTGTTCCCTGGAGGCAAAGCTGCAGAAAGAGTCGCACGATTTCGAGGCCGAGAGGACGCAGCTGAATCACTCTGAACGGGGGAAACATTTAAATTCCGGAAGCGTTCGCGTAAACCACACCCACTGGCTCAAGCTACGCTCTTTGCACCAGCAGCTTGCGGAGACCCATTCGGCTTTCCTTGAACTTACCCTCCAGCCTGGGCTCCCTTCCTCTGTGCACGCCTTGTCCCGGAACCACAACATACCTACCCGACTCTGGCAAAATGGCTTTCACATTCTGCTCGAACGGCTCCGTCATAGTCTACCTTACCCGCAACAGGGTCACCCCCCGCCGGACTCCGAAGCGGCTGTTGAACAGTCCGCCCTGCTGGACCACCTCACAGAGTTCATATACTTTGCCTACTCCTTCTACACGAATTTGCTCGAATGCGAAAGGTTTCGGATCTTTCGAAACGCATGGATGGAAAGTCTAGGGGACCTTGCAAGATACAAGATGGCGGTTGCCGGTCTCTCTGCCGTAGCCAATGCGGGACAGGGTCAGGTTCGCAACAAGGCCGGCCGCGACATTGGACCAGAAGTGACGGATCACTCCGTTCGCATCGACGACGAAGAAGCGCATGCCGATGCGGCAAGTATTGGCAGTGCTGCCCTTGGAGATTGGGAGCTCATTGAAAAGGAGACATGGCGAGAGACTGCCAAGGGATGGTACGCCAAAGGGCTGGCCGAGTTTCCTGGAACAGGTCGACTTCACCACCACATTGCCGTCCTTAGCAGATCGGATGAGCTAAAGGCACTGTTTCATTTCTGCAAGAGGTACGCTTAGAATTTTTTGTCCCGATACATCCCAGGCGAACTTTGCGCGCCTCCTCATCCATCTATGGATCAACGCTGACTCTTTTCACGCTCCTGTGCTTCCGTCTCTGCCAAAACTTTTGATTTGGCCATTTAGTTTGACAACCTGGCAACCTTTCTTCAGTGCTAGAGAGACCATTCTTTGTATCTTTGATCAAACAGCTCAATGTCGGCGTGTCCAATCCGATGCCTCAATCCTTGATCTCTTCGTGCATCTACATGGCATGCTTTTCACTGGAATCCAGCTGGACGACTTCGAGGATTCTCTGGGCCGCTTTATCGAGAGGCTACAGGGAGCAGATAGTTACGACCCACAATATTCTGGCGAAGGGCTATCTCAATCGAGTTGGATGATGATGGCCAACATTAACATTTCTTCATTGCTTCAATATGGCTCCGAGTCTTCGGTTTTCCTCGATCTGATCCTTCGACAGGATGCCAAGAATCGCGCCGATGATAAGAGACAAGATAAGAAAGTATTCAAAACTGAACCCTCTGTTCCTCTTGCAATAATTTTGAACCAAGGAAGCGCGGGTCATTATGATGGGCGCGACGCAGGCTCTACAAAAACTGAATTTCAAGAGAATCCTGCTGATGTGTCGGATGAAGGCTCGGACAATCTGGGAGAGCTATCGGACAACCAGGAAATTAACGATACGGTCCTTCCTTTCAAAAAGGTCAGGTCTGCGGGGGTCGGAGATGATGTGGGTGAAGAGCTGCCCTTGACTCTTCGCTATGCGATGCGTCTAACCTTCGGCATGTTAGACATAGCCATCAGAAACCATCTTCAACCTGCGACCAAGTCGGCATCGATCAACCCATTCGTCACCATGATCCTCACATATCTTCACACTTCTTTGAAAGAAACGGAGGCTCTCAACATTCTTGCCCGGTATATTCCATGGGCCTCGCTCGTCAAGCTCTCACAGACTCTTAGTCTTTCGAGGCCACGAGACAATAGGCGTGGGGGATTACTGGGCGATACTCCTCTGCCAGAAGATTGGTGCTTCAGAGGAATGACGTGGTCTCGGCGCGGTACATTTCAGCGCGGATTCTGGAAATCCAGATCTCGAGCCTCTTCAGATTACCATCCTAGCTTTGAGACCGAGATGGAGGCCCTTGCATGGGAAGATGGCTTTGTCGAAGAAGACAAGCCGGTGCGTAGGTGTATGGAGGCCCGTCGGAAATCCGAGGCAAATTGCGCGGCGAGAGATGGCGACTCGATTCTCACTGAGCTCCGATGGAATCGAGCCACATCCGTACTCTCCGAGCTGTCGAACTCTGTTCCTGGGGTACGCCTGGATGCTCGCAACAAGTGCCTGGAAATCTGCGAACCGCTTTTATCGAAGCTGCGAGCTTGGGAGGAAAAGTCGAGGACCGCAGAAGTAGAAGCGAGGATGAGGCGATTGACGGTACTGGACACTTTGGACCCTGAAGGTGAAAGTTCCGAGGAGCTAGGAGATTCGGACTACGACGAAGACGTAATCCTGGAAAGTGATTCGCCTGCCGTAACGCAGCTGAAATTACGTCGCCGGCACTTGAAGAGCATCCTCCGCGCCGCTACAGCAGCAGTGTCACCCTTGCTTCCTCCTGACAGTCAGAAACTAAGGCAAAGTCGAGTGGTGGGATCAGCAAAGTCTCGCCGTCAAGGAGGCCAGATCCGTCAAGGTGGTGATGATACCAAGGTCAAGGGGCACATCGTCCCAGGTTACACGATTTTGATCCTGGATACTAACGTCCTCCTCACCACAGACGATTTGCTGAAGCAACTCGTCGAATCTGAAAGGTGGACGATTGTGGTTCCTCTTGCTGTCATCACAGAACTGGACGGACTGAAGCGCAACGCAACTCCGCTGGGTCGATTCGCTTCTCGCTCGATCGGCTACCTGGAAGAACATGTGAAGTCCCATAAAAAATGGCTCAAAGTTCAAACAAGTCGGGGTAACTACCTTTCCGACATTAGCATACGTTCGGAGGAACTCAGCTTCACAGAACTCAGCGCTGTCGCCGGATTTGAAACACCGGATGAAGAGTCATTGAAGAATTTGACTGCACGCAACATCGATGAGATCATTTTGAGAGCACTTCAATGGCAGAACTCACACTTTGTTGATCGGCTGCCGATCCTTTCTTCGCAACTCGAAAGCGATCGCGCAAGGGTACGCGAAGACACGCATCGTGCGGTCCTACTGACCTTGGACAGGAACCTAAGGGTCAAAGCTAGGGCCCGAGGCCTTATCGGGCTCGGTGAGAAAGGAATCGCAGACATTCTTTTGCTGCCCTTGGATTCGAGTCAACTAGCGGAAGCGATGCCGGAGCCTGGAGGCTGAAACGCAAGAGATCACCAAATGAGAAGACGCATCTGTAACACGACGCACATGGTGGTCTGTGGTATGAGCAGTTCAAGGACATGTGGCCAGACGATATGTGTATGGAATCTCGTTTCCAAACCTAGGTCACGGTATGACAACCCAGCACGCGGAGCGTTCGGTCAATCCAGAGAGCAACCCAGCTTGGCTCGCCATGGTTCTTTGATTGCTTTTCTTTCGCGAGGATTGGGCCTCAAATACTCTGGAAGGCAGACACAGAGTGGAAACTTATCCATAAGCACAGAACCATCTCGGAAGGTGGCAGCGAAATGCCTGGCCAACCATTTTGCTCGGTGAACGTCTCAATACCTCTCACCTCTTCTTACCACCTTCTCGCTGGATCTCTTCTTTTCGGCCAGCAATCAGGTTCCTTTGCATCCGACCTTTTCCTTTGCGGAGGTCCAACTTTCACCGACAAGGGCTCACGACAGGCAACCAGCATCTTGGATGAACCAGAAGGGGTGCTCTTTGAAGATTGGGGGGAAGCGGAAGGCAGAGGATATCTGAATTCAGTCTTCGCAAGGCTTCTGGATTGGATTCATAAGTAATTACCAAAGCAAAAATTCATCAGAGGATCATACTTGAGAGACGAAGGATCTGTATGAATGAGAACATTTGCAGCTACCTTCGCGATACGCTGATAGACTGGCTGAAACAGGGAGACACGCAGCGAGCATTTGATCTGTGTGGGCTGGGTATCCTCCTCTGTGATCAGCCTTGGCCCCTCAGGCCCACAAGTCTCGCTCTCTCGTCAATGCTAGACTCAGTCTGACAATGTGGCAAGTTGATTTTCAGGGGCGGTTGTGTTGCAGTATGAGAGGAAAGGAGGAGGAAGGGGGGGGGGGGGGGGTTCTGGCGATTTAGGCGTTGCGTGTCTTAGACCTCTTCCCAAACTGTTCAAACCCTGCCGAGATATGTCTTGACGCAATGCCATGCCGGACGCGACCAATTCCCATACCACTACCACCGCGCTGAGCTGAGCCCTACCGCCTCTGGCTACTCTTTTCACATATTAAACCCTATTCAAAGTCTGCCATGCCTTGCCAGAATGAGATGAAAGCCTCCAGGAGGGGTAGGAATGTGGGGATTTGACTGATTTAGGGGGCCTCTCTTACAACCAGATTGCCTGTCTTGTCAGCACAACTGTAAGATTTCTGGCTTTGCTCACTTGCTTGGTGCTCACTGACCAGGCTTTGTTAGATACTTGTCTCCCTTCCTCATCCTGACCTCTGCTTAGTGATCTAGCTGAGTCAGCTCTGTTCCTCTCCCTGTAAACTTTTACCTGACTAGTGATCAGAACTGTATAGTTCTTCTGCTCTCCTCACCTGATGTACTGTCTCCTGATCTAGGATGATTTTTGACCTGACCTCTGGATGTCAGAGGTCAGGCACTTCACATGGTATGTTGTAAGGTTTCTGGCTTTCTGTAAGGTTTCTGGCTTTCCTGCTTTGCTTGCCTGGTGCTCACTAACCAGGCTTTGTTAGTGTAAGGATTTGGCTCTCCTCCTGCTTGTCTCCCTGCTGAGTCACATGACCTAGTCACTCCTCTTCCTTCCCCTGTGAACTTTTACCTGTCAAGTGATCAGAACTGTATAGTTTTTCTGTTCCCCTCACCTGATGTACTGTCTCCTGATCTAGGATAGCTTCTAACCTGACCTCTAAATCTCTGAGGTTATGTAGTCCACATAGTATATAAATCCTCCTCTTCCCTCTTTCCCTCCATCTTTTGTTCCACATCTATCCATCCACTCCTGTACCCAAGTAGCACTTTCTGGAATCTAAGAGATTAAGCCAGTGAATTGCCCAGAGGACACAGGACCAGGATAGAAGTAAGAGATCCAACTCTTACAACAACTAAGCAAGTTATCATAAACAAACTCGCTCACATACTGCAACCACATCGTCTCCTGGACCTGCCTATCAGAGTTGAATGCTTGAAGAATGAGGCCTTACCATAAGCTCATTGAATCAGAGGAAGCATGATTTGAGACAATATGGATAAAGGAGCAGGTGGAGCCTTAACAATTTGCTGATAATCTGTGAATTGTTGAGCTTTAACTTTATGCTTTGATTATTTGGTCATAGCAGCAGTGGTCTTGAAAGATTGTTTAGCAATCCTATCAAGGAGAAGGAATTCTTTATCTAAGTCAGAGCTTGAATCAGCAGTCACATGGTCTTCTTATTTGACAGAAGTTTGTGATCCTAATGGAATCTTGTAAAAAGTCTATTATTGTATCCATTCACCTTTGTTAAAATTTATGGTAAAATTAAAGCTAGATGAGTCCATCTTGCTTCTCTTCTTGACATTATCTTTTGGATTAGGGATGGAATTTGAGGGTCTGATCTAGCCCATGCAAGTCTGAAGGAAAAGAGTCCAGAGGAATGGCTTTCTCTTATGCAAGCTTGGACAAAGGAGCAGTCATCATATGAAACATAAGAATTGTATCAAATGCTGGCCATGGCCTAGGTATGTGTTGTTTCCAATCAAGTTAGTCAAAATCAGCAGGAAGCTCTTCCTGATCAATAATATGCATAGACAGTAAAAAGAAGGAAAGTGATCTTGTCCTTAGACAGATAAATCCTGAGAATGTTGAAGACTATTTTAGATGCTGTTCACTGTCCTCAATGGAGTGAGAGAAGATGAACATGTCATCCTAGGTGGATTTGCATAAGGATACTAATAAGCCTCTCGAGAAATCTGATCAAAATTCTCTCCTCTCATAGATACTAGGACCATTGCAGTATACTAGTTGAAGGACATACAATACTGGCAAAAGCTTCATAAGGAGTAGAGAATGCAGTCATATGGCCATGATCAGGTCTGATCATAATCTGCTACCCAGCATCAGTTGATTGTAGCTTGCACCTGGTGCACCACTCTGATGGTGTCTTAGTCAGATAAAGGTGTGAGGTCCTCTTTGATTTTCTGTTTCTTTCTCTGCTCTGATCTTCCCATTCGTTTAGGAATGACACTGTTAGGGGCACAGCAGCAGGAACACTGGTCTCATCTTCTTTCTAGAGTGCTGAAGGTACATATGACCTCTCTCTTGGTCTTCATGCCTTGAAGTAGCCTCCTTTCATGGTGATTCGAGATGGAGGCTGAATCATCTGATCAGCAAGGCTCCTGAGATAGTCTTGGAAAGAGTGGATATCCTCCAGGTCCTTTAGTGGCTTATTTTAGTTTATCTGCAGCATCATGACTGAGTCATTCAGGAAGTGCATCCAGAGGCTAAAGAAATAAGTCCAGCAGTCAATAGTATGAACCCCAAGCATGATGTGACCTGTAGTGACAGTCCAAAGGTTCATTCTTAAGCAAGCCTCTAAGAAGCTGCATCTTGAGAAAATCAGGAGGATCACAGTGAAGAGAAAAAAAGTGTGTCTCCTTGCGGGTCCAAGTAAGGAAACTGTCTAGATCTCTAGATCCATCCTTTTTTGTCTGGCTGGTCAGTCTTTAAGCTGGAATTCTGGAGCAGTGACTTATCTCCAGTGGTGGATAGATGTTGAAGGACTGCATTGGCAGTGCAAATGGTCCACCCCCTTTGAGAAAAGAATCTGATTAGTGAAGTTAGTGCCTCTGTTTGGAGTGATGGTGAGGCACCTTTGTGCAGGAGCATCATGATAAACAAGGTGAGTTCTAGGCTGATGAGAGAGGAAGGTGAGTGTTCCTAAAGTCCAGCCTTCCTGAGCTTGACCTCATGAGATATCCCATGCTGACCCTGAGAGTGAAACTAGGGGAACTATGATGATTTGTATTGGTAGGAGCATCCCTCCCAACAGAAGTGAACCTTTGTCTCCTGATCAACTCTTCCTTGATGATTCTCATCTCAAGGAGATCATGGATCTCAGCTTGAGGGAGCTTAGAAATGACTTGACTGTACAGACCATGTTGAGATATCTCTTGATGATGTGTTACTGTGCTGGTATGCCTGGTCAATCTTCACCCAACATCCCTGCCCTTCATCAGCACTCTTGTCCACCACATTTCTCATTCTTAGGAGCCCATATCGGCCTGCAGACCTCATCTGTGATGGTACTACTACATGGGGGGCAGCTATGATGGTGTGGAACAGGTTTTTGAGAATGTTTTGGGCTTTTCCATTTATCTCTGCCAGCACCAACAAACACCCATACCTAGTACAACTCACACAACCGTTAATGATATCCATTTCCTTCTCATCCCCACCTTGCTTATCCCCATGAACAACCAATTCAAGCTGGTAGGTATGCTTCTGACTTTGCAAGTACAGGTTTTGAGGACTATCCAGACATCCTCGCGGGAGTTAGAGCTTAGAGAAGCAGAGTGTAAGAGTTGGGTCTCTTACTTCTATCCTGGTCCTGTGTCCCAGTCCTGTGTCCTCTGGGCATTTCACTGGCTCAACCTCTTAGATTCCAGAAAGTGCAGGATAGAAGTAAGAGATCCAACTCTTACAGTACAGGAGGGAGTGGATACAGGTGGAGAAACAGAGGATAGAGAGTAAGAGGGTAGAGAAGGGTTTATGTACCATGTGGACTACATGATCTTAGAGGTTCAGAGGTCAGGTCAGAAATTATCCTAGATCAGGAGACAGTACAGACCTTGCTGATTTATGTCTTGACGCACGACCGTTTGCCGGCATGCTGGTCGAACTTCCTTCAACATGTCTCTTCCTCAAGACCTTTGATCACCACACTCAACACTTATATTGGGCCATACCAAGCCCTCAGATCTCTTCTCTGGTGGTAGTACCACGTGTGGGGGACAGCCATATGGCGACAAAGAGGTTTTTCCCTAGTATTTGAGGCTCTTTCCCTTGATCGCCACCAAAGTCGAGACCCGTCGCGACATGGATTCAAAACAACCATTGATGATTTCCATCTTGATCTCGTCCCAGACCTTCCTTGCCACCATGAATAACTCATCCAGGCTAGTGGGGATGGGCCAGACTCTATTTATCCTGGTTTTGAGAACCATCCAGACGTTCTCGATCGGATTTAGGTCCAGAGATGCAGAGGGATGATCTAGGTGCCGTATCCCAACCTCTTCCCTTGCCTGCCAGGCTACAAGGCCACTGTGGCATGGTGTGTCATCCTCCACAACCTCATATCCCTCTGAGAAGGTCTTCAACACATCCCAAGCTGCCTTGAGAGGTCCCTTTATGACCAGATCTGTGTACCTTTGAGCATTAAGGCCCTCGGCTCTGATTCTGGCACTTCTTTCAACCCTACTGGGGGCTAGAGGGATGTGAAACAGAGGTGTCTTGAAGTTGTACGCCATGCTGGCCCATACCATGAGGCTCTGATGGCCGCTTCTGAAGGTCGGCGTCATGTTCCTGGGCAGGTATGCCTCTCCTGATCGCCTACTCACTCTTACCTGCCTGTCTGTACTGCCAACCTCCAAACCAGACTCATCTGTAAAGAGAACCATGTTCCAATTCCTTCCCTTGTTTGTCTTGGCCCATTCCAAGTGTTTCCCTGTGTGTTTTGTAGTGAGAACCGGCTTCCTGATTGCGACACAGCGCCTGATTCCAGCCTCATTGGCTACCTTCCTCAGGCGATACCTTGACACGCCTTCTAGGCGACCTAGGATCTGCTTCCAGCTATCAGAGGGGTGCTGGAAGATCGTCCTAAGGATGTGCCTGTTGTTTCTCTCGGTAGTTTGGGTGGGCCTGCCTGGAGAGAAGGTCCGGTAGCAGTGGCCTCGGGTGTTGAAGTTGGACTGGGTGTTTGCCACAGTTTTCTTGGTTGTACCGACCTGGGCGGAGGCTGCCTAGGTGTGCCAGGCTCACAATCCTTCCTCTCCTAGAGGGTGTAAGCTCTCCCTGATGTTGCATGGCAAGTTTGAAGGTGTTTTATTATGTGGGTTGTGTAGGTACAGGTAAAGGAAGATCGGATGTGGTGGTGGTACAGAGGGAGGATCGCGACGAGAAGAAGTATGCGTCAAGACATATATCAGCAGGGTCTGTACAGTTCTGCTCACTGATCAGGTAAAAGTTCACAGGGAGAGGAACAGAGCTGACTCAGCTAGATCAATAAAGCAGAGGTCAGGATGAGGAAGGGAGACAAGTATCTAACATAATACCTGGTCATTGAGCACCAGGCAACTAAGGCAGGGAAGCTAGAAACCTTACAAATAGATGGTTGGTAAAAGTGATAGGATAGATGGTTGGTGATAGGTCAGAGCCGGTGTTCCAGTTCTCCGTGTACTGGAGAGAGGTGTAGAAGGGGCAAGGAGGTGAGGAGATTGGCAGAGGAAACATAATCATATTATTTTCTGCTCTGACTTCACAAAATCTTTGCAGTCTAACAGCTGTGGGAGAATAGCGAATATAATGATTATAAGAAATGCACTCAAAATGAGAAAATACAAGATAGAGCAATGATCAAAGGAAGACACTAGAGTAAAGAGTATGGAATATACTAAATGAAAGGAGCTTGTGGAAAAGTTGCTAGGGTCCTTTAGGAAGCTATTTTCATGGGATAGCGGGGGAATGAAGTTGGTGAATCAAGGGAGCTAATGGGCATCTCAGAAAATTGTAAGTATTTGAAATCTTCGTGAAAATCTTAACAAAAACCTTTAAAATATCCTTAAATCTTATATACTCAAAAGAGCATGTGGACATATCTTGAAACCTCACAAATATCTCTTCTCAAACCTATTCAAAATCTTCAATAACCTGAAAACCAAATGGAAATCTCTAATTTTCATACAAATCTTATGGATATCTTCCTAAATATTTGAAGCCTATGGGAATTCTGCCTAGTAATATTAATGTAAGTGTCACACCAAGCAAGGTAGAAATCAACTAGTGTCCAGACACTTGAACTATGGAGCTATGTAATACAGTTGACAAGTAAGTCTGAATTAATTCTTTCCTCTAGGGGGGAACATTTATTTTGAGCTGGGGAGGGGCCTGGGTCAGTCAGGGGTGTTCCACTTTCTTAAAAATCTGTTCTGTCCTGACCCAATTTATTGAAGGATTCCATCAGTTCCCAGTGGGGTCTACCACTCAAATCCTATATTTGACACACAAGGCATCCACACAAGACAATCCAGGAGGGAAGAACCAGGAGGCACAGATATGTGACCATGACCATCCAGGGTTCAGCAGACCTGCCTCTGTTGTCATCACATCATGAAAATTCACCTGTCAGGGATCAAATTTGTGTAGTTCTTCCTCTATCCTTACCTGATGT
Organism: Violaceomyces palustris; assembly: GCA_003144235.1. Lineage (NCBI taxonomy): Eukaryota > Fungi > Basidiomycota > Ustilaginomycetes > Violaceomycetales > Violaceomycetaceae > Violaceomyces > Violaceomyces palustris. The sequence goes on along the minus strand of KZ819993.1, from coordinate 10,879 downwards.
AAAATGTCTGGACACATACCTATGCTACCCACAATCACCATGCATACCATTACCACCATTGTCAATCTCTTCTCCTAGTGCACCTTTTTAACTTACAAGTGGATACAGGTGGAGAAACAGAGGAGAGGGAGAAAGAGGGTAGAGAAGGGTTTATATACCATGTGGACTACATGATCTTAGAGATTCAGAGGTCAGGTCAGAAATTATCCTAGATCAGGAGATAGTACATTAGGTGAGGAGAGCAGAAGAACTATACAGTTCTGCTCACTGATCAGGTAAAAGTTCACAGGGAGAGGAACAGAGCTGACTCAGCTAGATCACTAAGCAGAGGTCAAGATGAGGAAGTGTAAGAGTTCTTCTATCCTGGTCCTGTGTTCTCTGGGCAATTCACTGGCTTAATCTCTTAGATTCCAGAAAGTGCTACTTGGGTACAGGAGTGGATGGATATATGTGGATCAGAAGATGGAGGGAAAGGGGGAAAGAGAAGGGTTTATATACCATGTGAAGTGCCTGACCTCAGAGATCCACAGGTCAGGTCAGAAGTCATCCTAGATCAGGAGATTGTACATTACACGTTGTGGAGTTTCATAAAAAAATCCAAAAATCCAAAAATCCAACTTTCCTCCTGACCACCATCATCACCACACATCATCTTTACCACACATCACACAACACAACCATGTCTGAAAATTTGCACACACCTAGAAGACATGTACTTCTCACTGATCACCAAAAAGGAGAAATCCTAGGCATGTTCAGGGCTGGCAAAAAAATCTCAGATTGCAAAGGAACTTAGCCTAAACTATCAGACCATTCAGTCTTTCATTCTTGAAGTACAGAGAACCGGAAGCTCAGAGAATCAGTATCATCACAATGGTACTCCAAATTACTCTCAAAGAGATATCAGAAAACTTGTCAGGATGGCTCAACAAAGTCCAGAATCAAGAAGAATGCCTCTTAAGGAACTAGGACAGGCTGCAGGAGGAATGTCAGAATCTACAGTCAGGAAACACCTTAAACAACACAATCTTCAGCTCTACAAAGCATCATTCAAGCCTCTACTAACTCCTTTACACAAAGAAAGGAGATTGGAGTTTGCTTTAAAGCACAAAGATTGGACTTCAGAGGATTGGAAGAAGGTACTTTGGACAGATGAAAGTTCTATAGAGAAAAGTGACAAGAAAAGGTACAAGGTCATCAGAAAACCAGATCAAACACATCATCCAGCTTGCATTCAGGTTGCAACTAAGTCAGGAATGGTAAGAGTCATGGTCTGGGGATGTTTTATTGGGCTGGCAAAGGGACCTTTCTTTAGGATGCCTTCAGGGAGCATTACTAGTAAGATTTTCATGGAAAGGATGGAAGAAGAAGTCTTTCCTTGGTTCTTAGGTATGGGAAGTGACTCTGTTTGTATGCAAGACAATGCTCCAATTCATACTTCTCAGTATAGTCAACAGGGCTTTGAGGCATACAACATCTCAACCCTGAGGTGGCCAGCACAGTCACCAGACCTAAATCTAATTGAGAATCTCTGGTCTTACCTCAAGCAATAGCTGTACAAAGCTAATCCACATCTTTCAGCACTCCAAGGAGATCCAGAAACTATTAAGGAGAAGATATTTGCTGCACTGAAGGTTGCTTGGGAAGAGATTGAAGCAGACTACCTGGAAAGACTTCTTCTCAGCATGCCAAGGAGAATGGAGCAGGTTATCAAGGCAAAGGGTGGTCACACTGACTACTACTAAGGGCTTCGTCATGTCGATATATATGGTGAAAATCATCTCTCAAAGTTTCGTGGGCTTAGCATGTCTCTCTGATTTTTAAGAATTTTTTTGAGTTTTTTTTTTGTGGTCAAAAAGTCTAAAAACACGAAATTATTAAACTCCAGAAAGTTGACTGTACATCAGGTGAGGAGACAGGTATCTAAGATAACACCTGGTCAGCGAGCACCAGGCAAACAAGGCAAGAAAGCCAGAAAACTTACAAGTTGTCATGGATATAGGAATCTAATACTTGGTAAGATTCTCATATACCTTTAAAATATTCAGTAAGATCTCCATTATGTAAGATTTCCATTAGGTTTTGGGAGATTTCCATAAGCTTTTATAGTAATAAAGAGATTACCATATGGGTTTAAGAAATTCGCATAAGCTTTTATAGCATCATAAGGTTTCAAGAGATTACCATAAGCTTTTTTAAGTTGACAAGGTTTTACAGAGATTTCCATGAGGTTGATTTAGATTTCCATCAAGTTTTCCATACAAGTTTCTGAGATTTTCATTAGCTCTCACAAATCCTCTTGCCACATTGCTCTAGAAGTGCCAGAAGTTTGAGCACTTTTCCAATATAGTTTCTAAGAAGAGATTCCCAGCAAGTTCTTCACAATCTCCTTTCTTCCAGTTTATTCTTTATTCTTTGTCCAAGTGTCTTCCATTGATCTTGTTTTATCAGTTATGTCCTCCCTTCCAGCAATTCTCTCTTGATTATTCTGTTCACCTTTATCTCCCAGATGTAAAGTTATTAAAGAGTAGTTCTTTTCCCCAATCTTATGTATTTCCCCTAAGCCTGCAACAAACTTCTTCTCTCCTACAGTCCCGCCTGTGAGAGATTCTGTCCAGTTTGGACAGCTAAGCACTCAGTTTATTCTCCTCTGCTGATCTTCTCCCCTCCTTGTCTCCCCATGCTTTGCCCGCACACCCATCCATCACAGAAGTATGCTGAGTAGGCTCATCCTTACTGGCTTGGATTAGTTAAGCACGTTAGTTATTAAGACTTGGGATCATCTTCCAACATAGATATCATTAAAGGCTGTGCTAATTGCACAGGGAAGAGAGGAGTTTTGTTTACACATTGCATCACTATTCCAAAACCAGGCAATCAACTCCTCTCTCCACTCCCTTATCTTGACAGGTCCCCCTTGTCCATCAGTGACTCCTCTGGCTTACTCTATTGAAGACTCTCACTGATGACGGTGGATTTGAAGTGTATAATGACTCTTTCCGCCTGATAATCAACACGTCCAGAATCACTGTTGCAATTCATCAGAGCCTCTGCCAGACGTTCTTGTAAAACCAGACGTGGCCTTCACTTTTGACGTTTCTTTGCAAAACGAGGAAGAATCTCACTTCAGCCCGCCTGCCTGAACATGCAACTTCGACTTGCTGCAAATATAATCCGATTCAGTCTCTGGCAAGAGGGCCTGAAACCCTATCTCTTTCCTTTTATTTCTTCTCTTTCTTTTCGATTCGTGGTGATGATTACAGTTCCGGCGCGAAAACACGAAAACGTTCATTCAAGCCAGGGTTTCGCCAACCTCATATGGGCGATCTTCCTTTCCTCTTACCCATTAGAAGAATGCCTTCCTTCACGATGAATCCAAAAGGTACAGGAATGATTACTTTCCTTGCGCCCATTCATCCGATCCTCAACCATCCTGGATCAATCCGAACTCCCCACCCACCTCTCCCTCTTCATCCGATATGGTGAAGAGAAAGAGAAAGTCTCTCTCGAATTGAGGCAGACTTCTTTCAGGAAAGCATTTCTTTTGGACACTATTTCACTTTCCTCTTTTTAGCCGAAGAGATCGCCCATGGCACTCATTTCGGCACCACCAGCTTCGCGCATCCCGATCTCGAAGTAAGACTGTGGTAAATTTCAAGAAGAAAAGGGATCGAGTCGCTTTCAGGTTTCGATGTCCATCTGGGTTTGAAGCAGCGAGGGGCACTCACGTAGATGATGGTGACAGCAAGAAGAATCCCAGTGCCAGAACCAAGGGCACCCATGAGGTCGGCACATACACTGGGAGGGTATTGATACGCATAGCGAGAACAGAGCTCAGTCAACTTCCAGGGACCCGGTGAAAAGTCGACATTGGTGCCAACGATCTGTTTACTCACGAGAGAGCTCCGATAGTGGCCCCACCAAAGGCAGCCGCAGTTGGAATGACTCGCTTGAGCTCCTTGTACATGGATCCTTCGCGGTGACCAGCCATGACCATTTGGCTATCCTTAAGCTGCTTGGCAACCTCCCTTGGTCCACTTCCCGAGACCTCGATCCAAGTCTTGGAAAAGAGGGCGCAGGCAGTCAAAGTGAAAGCAATGTAGATGGCGGTGTGAAGCGGATCCGAAACCACCTCCTTGAAGTTGTGAGGTGGAGACATGTAGTAGGCCAGGCCAGCAACGGCATGGAGCTGCGGGCTGTCCTCCAAAGGCTCCCAGACACCGAGAAGCTTTACAAAGAGATTAGATGGGAAGCGGCTGGCAAGCATCTGGCTGATGATAAAGACGTTCGAGGTCAAAGCACTTTCGAGCATGATGGGCATGTTGCTGGTGTAGAAGAGCTTGACCGGGTAGGTTCCCCTCTGTCCTCGGAAGCGGTTAGACTTGACCGGAATCTCAATCCTAAACCCTTGAAGGTAAATGACGACAAGGAAGATGACCAAAGTGGCAAGAAGGTTCATGACGTTTGGCAACCTGTCTCGGTAGAAAGCCTCCTTCAAAGCACGGCTCTTATCGTTCCAGGTGAAGAGCAAGTGGAACAAAGCAACCAAAGCACCTTCGAATTCCGGGCCTCGCCCCGTGTTGACAGTTGTTGGGGAGAATGCCTTCCAGACGATAGACTCGCAGATGTTGGTGGCGATGAAGAGGGAGATACCCGATCCGAGACCGTAGCCCTTCTGGAGAAGCTCGTCAAGGAGGATGACGATGAGTCCAGCAACGACCAGCTGCAGGATTAAAAGGAGACAGACACCCGCGCCAAGGTCCTTGGGCTGGCCGTAGAGGCCCGTGAGAACATACACAGTGGCCTGTCCAAGGGAGATGATGAGTGCGAACACTAGGCGTGTTCACAAGCATGATTGGATGAAGACGATTGCGTCAGGTTTTGAGACAAGGATGGGTCAAAGCAAGCAGAGACAGTCTCTCGCATCAAGGCGACTGAGCGACCAGCCGTTTCGACTCACGTTTTTGGGCGCCTCCAAAGAGTGCGCGGTCCTCCTTCAAGCTGAAGTCGACCTCGACTAGGTTAGCACCGGCAAGAAGCTGCATGATCATGCCTGAGGTGACAATAGGGGAGATACCTAGTTCCATGAGGGTACCACGGTTCGATGCCAAAATGACTCGCATCCAGTAGAGAGGATCAGAGCTGTCACTAGACATGATGCCGTAGAGAGGAATCTGGGAAGAGACGAGAAAGATTGCCAACACGATGGCGGTCCACATGACCCGCGACTGGAAAGGCACTGCCAAGCGGAGTCGGGCATCATGCGAAAATTTGGAGGTAAGGATAGTGTTAAAAGTGCCCACTCGCATCCCACGACAATCTAGTGAGGATGACAACTCATTCGAACAAGTTTAGGGCGAGAAGACTCCTCACCTTTACGTTCCGGTGCCGCGACCTCCGGCAACACGGACATGAATGGCCTCACAAGCGACAAGAAGCGAACTGTCAGAGTAGATGGAGGGGTAGAGAGGTTAGAGACATGGAGTGAGGGGACGTTCACCACGACAACGATGACGACGACGACAACGGGCGATGGCGATCGTGAATAGGTGAGACTCACATCCGCTCATGGTACTCGAGGACAAGGTGATTTCTTTTCACGTCTCCTTCTTCTTTACCGAAAAGCAGCGGCAAGGGTCTCTCGATGGACGCGCGCTGATTGTGTTGCTCCAGTCCTCTGTACGGGATCCGATGGAATCGAAGCGGTAGAGGTCGCTGGTCTTGGTGCGATGAGGAGGGCACCAGAGAAAGAGGCTGGTAGGTAGGGTTGTGGGTGGGAAGGATCGAAAGGGGTTGTAGAGGAATGATGGCCAGCAGCGCTAAGTCAAGTGCAAGAGGGGAGGGAAGAGGGAGAAGGGGGAGGGGGGAGGGACAGGGTTGACAGAGAGGGAGTGGAAGGGAGAGCACGATACGAGGCGAGAGGGGAGAGGGGAGAGAGATGAGGAAGGTTGCTTCGTGTCACCACTCACCACTCATCAGGCACCAGCCCAGCCGAGCAAGCTTCTTCTACTTTTACTCTCGTCCTATTACGAAAGTCGACTTCGAGCCCAAGAATTTAAAGATCCTAATCGAGCACCAATAACAACGACTTAATCAACTCGAGGGCAGATGCGGGCACACGCACCCGCGACTCACCTCCTACTCAAAGACGCCTTCCCCCCCCCCCCCCCCCCCCCCCCCCCCCCCCCCCCCCCCCCCCCCCCCCCCCCCCCCCCCCCCCCCTCCCCCCCCCCGGAGCGAGTGCATACTCGCACTCACAACCTGTCACCCAGACTCAGACTGTTTTCCGAAAGAAGGAGAAAGAAGGACTGGTATTAATCTGAATGTCATATCATGAGTGCGCTTTTTGAGGGGTGGCGAAAGGGTGATCAAAGGCTCTGACGCTCAACTGAATGCGCCTTGCAGTCAGAGAACACTTGGGCTTTGGCAAGACCCCCCTGGGGGAGAGGCGCTATCGACAGCAAATCACCAACACCCAGTCAAGGGTCGGTCATCAGGGTGAGTACGTGGCCAAGTCACAGCAGTCCAGGTTGGAGCTGATCCTTGTTCCAAGATCCAGATACCGTAGTCACGTAAGTCGAAAACAGTCACGTCAAGTCAGGGTGAGTTCTTACCAGTTTCCGTTTCCCTCTCTCTCTCCCTTCCTCTCTCTCCCTCTCCCTCTCCCTCTCCCTCTCCCTTTCTTCTCTTCCTCTCGCGCCTCGTGTTCTCCTGGGCCTCGCTGGCATTTCGACTTCCTGAGCGATTCCCAGCCAATCGTCAGGAAGAACTCGTGCTTACGTAAACCGACCCCACATCCGCCGCTCTGGCCACCTTTCATGTGACTTGCTCGTTTCACTTGACTCCTTGTTCAACTCTGAAAGTCGGGACACGGACGGTTTGAAAAAGAAGGGTTGCCCTCTTCCATCTTGGACCGATCCCATCCTTCAGAGCAGCGATCTCACCACCGCTGAGAACATCCTGCGTCGACCTGCCCGGAATATCTTCAGCACCGCTACACGGCCAGCAGAAAGATTTAGACCGTATCCCTTCAGCCTCATTCTCACTAGCAACCATGGTGAGTGTGATGACCTTGATGTTTAAACTTTGCCGGCTCAAGGTCTTGTCCAGCTCAAGCTCCGGATCCGCCCTCCTCTTCTTTGGATATCCCAAAAAAATTAAAAAAAAAATAAAAAATTGAAAAATTGAAAAAATTTCAACAACAAAAAAAAAGATCATCCCCGTCAGATGCTTCTCTTGCGGCAAAGTCATCGGTGACAAGTGGAACGCATATCTTGCTTTGCTTCTGGACGGTCGGACTGAAGGCGAGGCTCTGACCGAGCTCCAACTAAAGCGGTACTGCTGCAGGAGGATGGTCCTCACTCATGTAGATCTGATCGAAAAGCTCTTGCACTACAACAGTAAGTGCTGCCCTATCTTTCCCCTCCATATCCGTTCTATTGCATCTAAAGCCGGCTCACATTCTTCTTTCGTATGCCAATTCGTGACGCAGTCCACGAAAGACGTAATCCGATTTGATCGTGCTCCCCTTGTTCGGCTGCATGCTGTTACCCAACTTCGGCAAGCCCCCAACCCGACCCCCGGGTGGGTTGCCCTCTTCGTCCTCTCACCCTTCTTCTGTTACGTTCCGTTCTTTTCCTACTTCCTCCTCTTTATCACGTTGAGATGCGATGGGAAGGAGTTTTTACCGCCTCTGTCTCCCACACTTCTGGACCATATCCTGTACTCCAAGCACCATGTACGATACCAAAAAGCATCGATCAGCAATTCTTGCTCAAGATCTTGTCCAACCACGAAGGTTCAATGAGAATACTTCCGAGACATTGGATTCGATCATTTCTCGACCAACATCGAAGGATTACTGCTTAGGCAAGCGCCATTTCACTCGACAAGCTTTCCGGTTACAATTTGCGCATGTTTGAGTCTTCAATCTGTTAAGAGCGACGAAGGAACATTATTGAACTAAGTCGTGAGGAGGAAAAAGGAGCAATCTCGTCAGCAGTTAACAATTGTCTTTAGAACCCATCCAAATGTTTTTATTTCTACTCACGGTAGAGCGTCTGCACGTCGCTGATGGCAAAGGAGAGACCACAATGGGGGCATTTTCTCTGCCTTGTCTGGATCCTAGTCTCAACACAAACAGAGCAGAAGGTGTGGAGGCATTTGGTGATGATTCGATCGCGGTAGCGTTCCTTGCAGGCCGAGCACCGGAGTAATGACTGTTTGGACGAAATTTGAGACCCCAAGAAAGGTCGCAAGGTGGCCAAGGATAGGGGTTGGCAAGGGGTGAAGGAAGGCAGGGATGGATTTCCAGAGGACGGATGAGTGAGAAAACGCGCCGGTCATGGTTTGGCTGCCATACGGGTTGACTTACGTTTAAGGACTCTAAATGAGCATCCTGATAGGAGCTGGTTTCCTTCCCTTTCCCTCTTGCCGCCTCCTTGGTTGCATTTGCGAGCTGCCTCTTTGCATGCTCTAGCTCCCTTTCTAGCCTTGAAGTTTTTTCTTCCGCCCGCTTCCTCTGTCTTCCCTCCTCTACCGCCAAGGCTATTTGTTTTTGAGCTTCCTCTTCCGCCAGAGCCTTTAGCTTAACCATTTCATTCAAGCGCGAACGAGTGTTCTGCAGGTCGGTTTCCAGCTCGCTGATTTTGACGGTGTGCGATTGCAGTCCCCGCTTAAAAGCTGTGATTTCCTTTTCATGGAGAGCCAATTGGCTGGAAAAAGTCTTTTCGGCCTCTGCGTAGTGCTCAATGACCTTGACTTGCCTTTCGACGTTTCGTAAGGCGGCACGGCGCTCACTTTCAACGCTCTCTTTCGCACGCATGGCAGAAAAGTACTTATTGTCTGCCTTGGATTTCTGCATTCGTCAATTCATGAATCTGTCAGCGAGTTCCCTCTCGCTCGATGAGACTTTGTGAGCCTTGGGAAGCATCTGCGATCACTCACCTCCGTAGTAAGCCGAAGAACTTTCTCTTCCATTCTGCTCAAGTCCATCACCTTACTGCTAGCCTGCCTTTCCATCTCGCCGTAAGCCAAACTCAGCTTGTCGACTTCCTCGCATAAGGCTGCGGAAGATGTCTCTGCCGCTGTCAGAGCGAGTTCGAGATCCTTGATGCGGCCTTGCTGCCATCTCAGCTTTTCCGCCACATCGTCGCTTGTCATCGCGTCGAAGCTTTTGCCCATAAGAGAAACAAAAAAATCAGCCTCCTCCTGAAGCTTGACCAACTTCTTGACCATATCCGCATCAACACCCGAAGAGTCCCGGTAGGCTTCCAGTTCTCGATTTGCGACGTTTAAGGAGTCTTCCGCCCTCTTCAATGCTGTGCTGAGCTTTTCCACGAGTTCATCATCTGATGATGCTTCCTTTAGCATCTCTACGGAGCGACCTTCGCCTCTTAGCGAAGCCACCTTGAGGCGGAGCCTTCGGATTTCCGATACAAAGATCGAAGATCTTTCTTCTTTCGAGTTGACCAAAGCTTTCATTTCTTCGATCTGGCTGAATTTCACCTGCTCGCGCTGCCTTCGTTCGGAAAGCTCGGCATTCAGATCATCTCGCTGGCTCCGTAGGCGTGTAACGTCGGCGTCCCGAGTCTTGACAAGCTTTTCAAGCTCCTCGCTCCTTGCCAACGCTGAAGCCTTTTCGACCAAAGAAACGGCCGAGCTCTTGTTAGCAATCATTCTGCAATGGAAAGAATTGGGGAGGACAAAAGGGAAAGCCTCGCATCAGAACTTACAGCTGTAGCTTGGTGGAATTCGTGCCTCTTTTCGCGAAGATTCGCATTTTCAGTCTCCAAGCCTTCGGCAACTGATCGAAGTCTAGTGGTCTCCTCGTGGGAAAGCCTAATCTGAGCTTCAACCTCTTGAAACATTGTTGTGGCTCGTATCTTCTCTTCAGGCAGATCTTCAGCCTTTCCAATGTTCGATTCGACATCCAGAATCGCGAGCGAGTGAGCACACAATCACAATCAAAGAAAACGTCGAGCGAAGCTGAGGAACTCGGATCAAACAAAGCCGTGAATCGGTAAAGATACTCACCTGGCCTTGTAGCTTTTCACACTTCTGCTTCACCTTTGTCAGTTCAGATCGAAGCTCGTCAGCTTCTAGGAGTCTAGCGTCGGAAAGCTTTCGCAATTCCGATATTTCCGCATCTAGACGTGCAGTGTGCTCGCTGTGATTCGGGGTAGCCGAGTCCTCCCCCTTCAAATAAAAGTATTGGAGAATGTGTTTGGGTTTTTCAAAATGATTGGATGAGTAAATTGAACCTGGTCATGATTCATCCCTTGGATATCACCAGGGCAAGGCTGAACTACATAAGCAAACTTACCAGATCAGCCTGCGCGGCAGCTCTTCTCCTTTCTGCCTGTGCTTTCTCTGCCTCAGAGACCTCAGCTCTGGCCTTTTCCGCCTCTTCTACTTTAGCCGCCGATGGGCGTTCGGAAGCCAATACAGTCGGACTGCGTAATCGATCAACCTGCTTTTCGAGCCTGCGAAGCTGGTTTGTAGCTCGTTCTAGCGCCAGCCTCGACTCAGCCACCTCGGCTTGACTACTGTCAAGCTGGACTCGTAGAGCTATTGCCTGCGAAGAGTGAAAGCGATAACCAAATTTTGCCAGTCAGTTGTACAGACTTGATTCAGCAAGGATCAGGACAGAACCGAGAAGGCACACACCTCGGAAGCTGATTCCTGGCACCGACTCCTCAGCCTTTCAAGGTCCGGACCGGTGGAAGCTGCATCTCCTTTGTAGAGACGACTTAGTATCCGCTTTAGTGCACGAGTCCGATCTTCAAGAATGTGATTGAAAACCCCAACTGCGGGAGAATTCAATGTCAGGGGGGTCGCCTGATGGAGGGCTGTTCAAGGCCGGGAGGGGGGGTGGGGG
>KZ819992.1:0-29336 GCA_003144235.1 Violaceomyces palustris | reverse complement strand
GGGAAAGAGGGTGGTCAATCAAGCTGAACCCGTCCCAGAGTCTCGAAAGCGGGAATGGTTGCAAGTTGGAATCGGACGGTATGGAACGGGATGGGATGGCAAGTGGATGGAAAAAGAGGTTTAGGGATCGCTAACCAACCGTTTTAGGTTGACCAACGCGGGCTTCCGAAAGAAGAGCTAGAGAGTAGTGACAATGATGAAGAGGCGAAGGGAGGAGCAGAGGGGGAAGAAAAAGGATAGAGAGAAAGAAAGACTCGTAGTGAGTCTAACTGACCACTCATAACTCTTCTCTCTCTCTCTCTAAGATCACAAGTCACACAACTCGCTTCATTTTTTATTTTGATTTTTACCTTCAGCTTGCATCGTGTGCCCCTCCTTCTGGCCCTCTCCGTCTCTGTCTGTATGTCTCTCTGTGTCTCTCTTATTTCTCGCATTTCTCCTTCCCGTGGCCAGCTTTCAAAATCACCCAGGGAAAGTAAGTCACTCTCTCCCATTTGTTATTCCTGAGTAGATCATCACGAATCACTAACTCGACTCACCTTCACTCTCGCTTGTGCGTTCCCCCCCCCCCACCACTCCTTTTTAAGAAAGCGTTTCGCCTCTCCCGTGTCAAGCGGTACTTTCGAATCACATCCATCATCATCTCGCACATCCACCAGGTCGTCATCGGAAAGCCGATCAGATGGCTCTGAATGTGAGGTGTATGCCCACGCACACAGGCTTGATTTACAAACATCATCTCCTTTCGTTCTTGACCCGAAAAAAAGAGAAGGAAAAAACACTCTCTCGCAAAGTCCGAATAGGGAATCCCACCTCGAAAGTTGCCCTTCGTTTCATCCAATTTGACAGAGCCTTGGGAGAGCTAGTGGCATCAGCAGCACTGTGTGGCCCGTGGGCAAACATACATATCAGGATTCATTCTCCTTTCCCGCCATACAGTCGAAGTCTGAGTTTGAGTGTGGATGCGGCTTTCCGTCGAGTATGAAAGCATTCACGATTCACAGTAGCTGTAGTAGCTGTAGTAGCTGAAGTAGCTGTAGCAGCTGCAGTAGCTGTAGTGGATGTCTATACTGTCGTCACGTCCTTCCCATCTCATCCATTTTACCCTCTCGCAATCACATCCCTTCCCATCTTGTCGATCGCGCTCTCCTTCTGAAGCGTGTCAAGATCACGTGCCTCTGGCCACGATTTCACTTGTCGTCTTGGTATTGTGGGAAGACCGAAATCGGATCGCAATCAACGCGACGCGGGGTGGGACCACAGAATCGACGCGGCAGACGAGCTACCATGCGAGGTTATGCCTGCCTGAAGGGGTGGGTGGGTGGGTTGTAGTCTAAACCCACGCCGAATTCGGGCCATACCCCCCCTCCTTGCCCTTGCCAGGATCACCTCCGGATCCAGAGCACCAAAGCACCTTGCTGCGTCTGCCTGCCAGGCCCTTTCATTTTGCACCCATTCCGTCCATCAAGTCTGGATCAAGCATCCAACTCCCCGCCTCGGTCTTGCGTCTCATCTGCTCCTGCTCAACTTCTACACCCTACGCACCTACTCAGAAAGTAGAGCGCGGCTCGAGCCCCCTTCGCCTTCGCCTTCACCCCGCTCTGCTACTTTGAAACCTCTCAACCAAGCAGCAGCATACAAAGTAAAATCTCTCTCAGTCCCGAACCAGATAGAGGTAGGGAGGGAGGGGGAGGCGAATCCCGAAATCCGATGCCATCTCAACTCGAACATCATGAGTCAGCCCCATTCGACATCGCCGGCACCGGCTTGCCGATGCGAGATCATCCAAACCCCTTCTCAGCTTCGGCACCCGCTTCGCAGCCGTCGCCTTCCAAGCTCAAAGTGAAGCCCATCTTTGTCAAAGGTCAACCACCCAATCTCACCACGTTCAAGGTGCACGTCATGGAGACCTTCTCATACGCCAAGGAGAAGGAGCTCAGGACCTTGATCCGCAGGCATGGCGGCGAGACCGAGCCTCACTTTGCCAAAGCCGACATCGTCATCCTCGACATCTCCAACCCGATCAAGGGAAGGAAGCTTTATCGTGAGGCTAGAACGCTGGAACGCCCAATCCCCGTGGTCACGGCGAAATGGGTGTACGAAAGCTCCCAGAAGGGGGAAATGGCCGACTACACCGACCCGACCTTTGATCCCACAGTCGTCCTCGACAAGAATGGAAGCTTGGTCAAACCGACATCATCTGCAGCTTCGCCGATCTCGTCCAGCTCGATTGGGAGAAATCCATACACAGCAGAGGACCGAGCATTCATCGTCGCCCACTTGGCCCGTACCAGGAAGCCGTGGTCAATTTTATCGATAGCGAAACAGCTCGCTTCACTCAGGCCGGACCACACGTGGCAGAGCTATCAGACCTTCCTCAGCTCCAACCTCAAGCACAAATGGAATCTTGCCCAAGAAGTCGAAAGGTATCTGAAAAAGCCCCCCGCCGAGGGTGCGCCTACTCCATCAGCCGCACCAAAGTTGGATGTTTCAGAGAATTCCTCTCGCGGGTCGATACAGAATCGAATCCAAGCTGGATCGCCGTCTATCGGGGACGGGGAGGAGCCGTCAGATGTATGCAATTCCTCGACGAAGCATGTCGAGCCTGACGGTGATGGAAAGAGCGAGACGAATCAAGAGCACAAGGTGGACGAAGCAAGAAGCGATGAGAGAAATGCATCCAGCGCAGCAGGCAAAGACGGTCAGGGCCAGAATGCAAGCCAAAGGCTAGACGGTCATGTGTCCGGTTCCGGTATCGAAGTAAGGGAAGGGACGCATGCAGATGAAAACCAGCGAGGTGGAGAGGAGCTTGAGGGTGAGAATCGCAAGCAAGCTGAGGGACGAGGGTACATGCCTGAAAAGAAGAATGGACCTGTCATGGATAAGGGATCGGAGACAGATGCAAGGCTGATCAGCGCGAGCTCAGAGCATCAAGGTGAGAATTCTGATGACGCCGCTGTCGAGAAACAGGTGATACAGGAAAACGAAACAGCAGTGGATGGATGCTCGGATCCAGAGGCAAGAGCGAAAGTGTTAGAAGACCCGAACCATGGGAAAGGCCTTGTTGATGATAACATTCAAGCGGGTGAACCAACAGACGTCACCAGTGGAGAAACAGAAAGAGATCCTTCGGACGAAGCAGGGGAGCGTCAACATCGGAACGAGATGGTTGGTGACGAGCGGGACGAGTTGGCACCAGGGGAGAGTGAAGAAGAAAGAGGCGAGGACGAGGATGAGGACGAGGACGAGGAAGACGAGCTTGAAATCAAGGCGCCACGCCCGGCTCCCACGGTGACAAACTCGACCTTTGCGGCTGCAAATGCGTCTAAAGAGACGTATCATACCGAAGCTGATAACCGATTCGATGGCCCAAGTCAAGTGGATCACCTAGCTTCCCACGAGCAAGGGCGTGCTGCTTCGACCGAGTCACGACTCGATGAAACTTCATCAAAGACGCAAAGGACTGGCCCAGGCCGTTCAGCTGGAGAAATCCCTCTCCATGCAGATGGGAACGAAATGGTTCGGGTGCCAGGTGTGAGCTCACCACCTCCTCTGGAGGAATCGGAGCCTGAAGATGGTTGGGGTGAAGGCGATGAGGACCTCGAAGAGAGCAGCTCACCGGAGCAAGCCAGGGTTGTTACGTCGAAATCTGGCGACAAAGATGGAAACAGAAATAGGCATGCATCTCCTGAGGGTGTCTTGCCCACAAAGTCAGGAGATATCAGACCTGTGAAGCGGAGATCTCGGCGATCGCAAAAGTCAAAGAAGCCAGAGTACGATTCCGACTCAAGCTGGAACGGTCGAGAACGCAGGCGGCTGGCTGCAAAGGCCAGCAAAGAAGCTGGCGACCAGGGAAAGTAAGTTTGAAATGATCGTCTTCCACATGACCGCTCACTTTCTGCACAGATGTTAAGCCTTTCTGTTCGCTAACTGTGCACCTATTGTGCATACGTGCCCTAGGCGAGCCAAGTTCTTGGAAGGAGAGAGAATGATGCTTCTCAAGGAACTGTCGGAGTTGCTCGGACGTTGGGACGGCAATGGCCAGGATCCAACCTCCAATCCGTCGGATGAGTTTTGGGAGTTTATGCATCAACAGGTCAGTACCTGGGGAACGCATGGGCGATGATTTGTTTGCCGAATCGACATTGTGCCAACACGGTCTCTTTCATCCATTTTCCCTTCCCTCACAGTGCGGTCGCCATAGCGCACCCTCGTGGAAAAGCCATTTCAACAAGAACCGCGAGATTTACATTGAGGCCGCAAATATACACGCGAAAGCCGAAGAGCCCACACAGCCAGTAGAGGAAGAGAGAGGCGATGAGGTGGGAGAAGGAAACGAAGTGGAGGACAGTCAAGCCCTGAGAGGTGATCTGCAAGATGATGTGGTGACCGTGGAGATCCAACAGCGTTCGAGTGAGAACGATGGCGAAGAATCTTCGTCCGAGAATGAGGAGGAAGAGGAACCCAACTCCTATTCGAGGATGGCGGAGGGTCTCGACGAGACCCGAGAAGAACTAGACGAGCTGGGTGAAGCACAGGGGTTAGAGGATCTTGCTTCCGAACAGGTTCGGAGAATGAGCCAGCCAAGCCCGGAGCTTGTTCTTGAGAGGTCGGCCACTGGCGATCCTGCCGGATCTCGCCAAGATCAGGAAGTTGACAAAGCTCCGATCGAGAATGACGACTCGTCGCCCGACCTTTCATCCAAGGAAGCGGCAGAGGTTGAAGATGCGGTACTCGGTCCACGATTTTCCACTCCTCAACCAACGTCGACCAAGCCATTGCCAACCTCTCAACATCCGATTGGCAGCGTTGACGAAAGCCTTGGGCAGGCGCCTCAGCTTGCTATGAGGAAGGAGCATCATGATGCAAAAGTTGCTGCCAAGGAAGATGCCAAAAGATCGTCTCGGATCGTCGACGACGTCTTGCTTTCGCCGACCTTGGGTCTGGCTGCAGCATCACCGGCCAGGAACCCAAGCTTCGCCGCTGTCGTCGCTCGCTCCGAGATTCGAAGCGAAGCAAGGGTGACCGACAAGTCGCGACTCGAGGCACTTTTCCCGTCCCAGCCCGCTTTCCTCGAAAGGAAGGCGGCAACGGGCATGATCGCGCCAACTTCCTCCTCCAAGCCGCCAGGAGGGGCGAGCAAGGAGTATGCCGAAGCTGCTGTCGGCCCAAGTCAGCCTTCCTTGGGAAACGATCGAAGGACCGTACATCGAGACTCCAAGAGACAGCCGAGAATGAGTGTCCCCCTACCCGTCACGCGCCGAGTGGTGAGCCCGACGGAGGCGGAGCAAAGCGTTCCAACCAGGTCCTCCACGATTTTGCGAAGGAAAGCCGGAAGGCAGACGATCAGCGGTGCCGAGGTTTCACTTTATGAAAAGCATTCCAGGGTCCACAAAGGGACGCCTCTGATCCCACGCCACCGATCGGCAGCGTTCTACGACTTCTCGATCGACGAGGGAAGCACGGATGAACCAGAGGATGAGAAGTTCTTCGTTCAAGTTCCGACGAGAGGTCAAGCGTCGTCCAGTTCCAAAGGGAAGGGGAGAGGGCCCAGCCATTGGGATACGGACAGTGACGAAGGGATGGGAGAAAGGTACCGTGCAAAGCGGCGTGCTCCGGCCGCCGCCTTTGGATCTCTGACCTCATCCTCTTCGCCTGCAAAGTCGGTAGGGAGATCGATGTCACTCGCTCTCAAGACGGAACAGGCGCTAGGTGGGAACGGACCCTCATCCAAACCGGTCGAGAGGAAACCTTCCAGCTCTCGCAAGGGCTTGAGCGATCCGACCAAGAGTCCAAAGGGACCGACGAGACCGAGGACGACGACGACGAGCGCGAGGCCAAGCCTACTACCCCCCGACGACGCTCTGACCCTCGCCAAGGCAAAGTACCAAGCCTCGGTCCTTGAGCTCTGCTCCGACTTTGGACTGAAGACTCCAGCTCAGGCAGCACGATTCCTCAAAGAGGTGGATGGCGACGTCCGATCGGGAAGGAGGATGATCGAGCAACACGTCCAGAGGATCGCCGAAGAATTCCAAGTCAGCACCAAGATGGTGATCGAGTTCGTCAGAGCCGCCGACGGCAAGTGGGATGAGGCGAAAAAGTTCCTGGCAGTCTTTTCCCACCAAGAGAGGGAGGCCGAGGAGGAGGAGGAGGAGGAGAGGACTCGAAAGAGATCCACCTCCAACCCCGTTCAGATCCAAAACCGAACCAAGAGGTCGAATCCACCGGACCAAGACTCGTCCCTCCCAAGGGTCAGTGGGCAAGGTTGGAGAAAGAGACCCTCAAAGCAGATTCGACTCGGTTGATGCCCCAAGTTCCTTCCCCCCCCCCTCCCCCTTTACCTTTTCTTCCACTTCCCCTCCCCCACCTCCACCTCGTTCGATCTTCTCGATGCGACCTCTTTGCTCGTCCTCTTCACACCGAAAATCTCTGCTTTTTCTTCCAATGCAACTCTCACCTCGTTTGTCCGGGTCCTCCCCTAAACCCGCCCCTAGAGAGATTCATCCCCCCCCCCCGAAAAAGGATGAAAAAGAAACCAGAATGAAAACTCGTCCATCCTCACCCCACTCGCCAGAAAGGGGGTCGAAGTGGGTCATGTGTCAGGAGAGGGAGGAAACTTTCCCCCCAACTTTTTCTCTACAGGGCTTCGGAGCGCAAAGGAGACAGTTGGGGAAAGGGAGAATCCACAGAGGGTGAGGGGGGGGGGAAAGCTTCCCACGTCTGCGTTCTCCCCTCCAAGGCCACACTCCGCTTTGCCAATTTTAGATGATTCGGATCATTTTTCTTTCCTCAGCCGAACAAAGGGACGATGGTCTAGGAAAGAACGAGGCGGATCCGCCTCTCATCCCGATTCGTCCTCCTCCTCCTCCTCCTCCTCCTCCTCCTCCTCCAGATCCCTTCCGTACTCGCCTGAAACGCCCCCCTCCTCCACCTTCTTCCCTTCCAAAGCGACGGCAGCGGCGGCCTTCATCCTCTTCCTCTCGTGGACCCTCCTGTGCCTGTTGACCTGGTCAGGTCGACTGAAGGCCTTGCCGCATTCGGGACACTTGAAGGGTCTCTCGCCGGAGTGGGTCCTCGAGTGTTTGGTCAGGTTGGAACTCTCGGAGAACCTCTTGCCGCAACCGGGGAACTTGCATTCGAAGGGCTTGTCCCCGGAGTGGACCCTCTTGTGGATCGTCAAAGATCCGGCCACCGAGAAAGACTTGCCGCAACCGGGGAAGTCGCAACGGTACGGCCTCTCCTGCGTGTGCGTCCTCATGTGCTGCTGAAGCGTGTTGGGTTCCGAGAACCTCTTGGAGCAGATCTGGCACTTGAAAGGCCTGTCGCCCGTGTGCGTCTGGATGTGCCTGAGCACCTTCTGCCTCTGGTTGAACTTCCTTCCCTCCTTGGCGCGGCTGCAGCCTTCCCACTGGCACTCGTACGTCCTCTTGCCCGAGCCCACGTGCACCTCGGTGATGTGCTGTGTAAGGCCCTGGTGCGATCCGAAGATCTCCTTGCACCCTTTCCACCCGCACACGTGCTGACCCATCTTGTCCAGCGTGCAGTCGCAATCCACCTCGATCATCCTCTCGTCCGACCCATCCCCCCCCTCGCCCTCCCCCTCCTTCCCCCTTCGTTTCTCCTCCTCATGACCTACCTCTGTTGCCACGGCCGCCGAGTTCAAGCTTGCCTCCCTCCTCCCATGCTCGACGTCGTCGTCGTCGTGCGCACTGACGTCCTTGTCCCTGCTGCACTTTTCGCCTGCGCCGGGTAGACGAATGGCGACACCAGAGGCGGGCGAAGCATGGTCGAGCGACAAGAGCGGCGTGTTCGTTCCCGACGCGCGCCTCGACGCGGCCGCTTCGCTCTCGTCCGTCAGCTTTCTCTTCTTACCGTTCAGCGGCTTCTTCCGATCCGACGCCAAGCTTCGGCCTGCTTTGACGACGGCGCGCGCGCCCTGTCTGGGCAGGATTGGGGTTGGATCGATCGACGTGGTGGCTTGGTCCTTGGCCGGCTGCGTCATCCTGCTGTTGTGGCTGTGATCCGGCCTCCCCTTCCCCCCCATCATCGACATCGTCATCCTTGGGTCTTGATCGCCGGCTCCGCCTACGCTCTGGCCCAGGTGCTCGGTCAAGAGGTGCTGCATCATGGCGAAGGATTTCATCTCCTCGAGACCCATACCGCCCATGACCACCAGGTCGGGGGCAGCCTGACCGCGGCCGTCACCGTTGGGCATGTTGCCGCCTTGGTACTGTCCTCCAAACATCCCGCCACCACCCATCGCCGCGCCCGCCACCCCCATCTGGTTCTGGAGGTTGACCAGGTCCTGCAAGTTGGGGATCGAGTTGCAGTCATTCCAAAGGCAGGGTGCGGCCAGGACGGTCTGATTAGGAGCATGCTGGTCCGTGGGCGGCGGCGGCCCGAACCTCTGATCCGCGGCGCGCCGCTTGTCCTCCCTCCCTTGGTTGACGACGCTCTTGCCGAGGCCCAGGTGAGAGTGGTTCACGTGCGAGACGAGCTGCTCGACAGAGTGAAACCTTTCGCTGCAACCTGCCCACTGGCAAACGAACGGGCAGTGCTGCTGCGAGGGTACGCCGGGGGTCGCGGATGAGGGAGGGTTTTGGAGGAAGGACATGGGTTGCCAGTGAGAGTGGGGTGCCTGGGTCGAGCACGAGTTGGGGTCGCAAATGGTCAGCTGAGGGGGGATGCAACCACCACTGGCGTCGTGTTGATGCGGGACAGGGTAGCTGCAGGTGAGAGCGCGGCTGAACGAGTCGGGGATCGTGGACGTTGCCGACCTGGAGGAGGACGATGCAAGGCTGTGGTCGGGTTCGCCGTTCCAGGAAGGGTAAGTAAGGGAGGAGGGACGCTGAATCAGGTTCCCGTTCATCATGTAGTCGGTGGCATTCACACCAACACCACCGCCACCCAACTTTGCCTCGGCGCTGGCCAGTTCCTTGTCGACCGTGATCAGCACCGAGGCCCAGTCCTGCTCCCTGACGCTCTCGAGCGGCGCTCCGACGACGCCAAGGTTGAGACGACTTGACGTCGTCGAGGATGACGATCTCGACCTCGCCGACAGGTCGGTCACGGGTGGCGTTGTCCTTGACGAGCCCGACGATGGAGATGACAAGGAGGGGACTTTGGAGGATGCGTCGCTGAGATAGTTGGCGTCGACCGGCCGGCTCGCTCCCTTGGGAGATTGCCTTGGTTTCAGCGTGGAGGCCAGGACCCAGGAAGAATCGAGCAGACAGGGTGGTGGCGGCCCGGTCTGGTTGTTGGCGACTGCGGCGGCGGCGATGTTGTCGCAATCTTGGCAGTGTGAGGCGTCTTGGCTAGGTGCCGACTTTGACGGTGGGTCCTCCTCCAACTCGACACAGCAGTCATCCGGCTGAGCATCCGAAGCGCAGCAGCAGCAGTCGAGCAGCTCCTGGAAGCTGCTGAAGACCTTGCCAGGCGCGGCGGACGGTGAATTGCACGTGGAACATTGGTCGACGAGCTTGCCAATGTCGGGGGCCTTCTTCGCTCTGGCCCGGAAATGGTGTGGGGAGCATTGCTCATCGTCCGCCTCACTGCAGGTGACCTCGCATCCTTGCAAGACGTGGCTCGCATCGTGGCAAGCGACCGGATGGGATGTAGGGCTACTGCAGCCTTCCTTGTCACAGCACAGGTCGGAGACGATCGGTGCATGGTCCGTATTCTGCGGACACGAGTCGGTGCAGTGATCTGCGAGGTCGGGACAAGGAGAGGCGGAGCAGATGATGGCCGAGGGTTCTTGGCAGCACGAGTCGACGGCGGCGGCGGCGGCGGCGGCATTCCGCGTTGGCACGGCTGTTGTGGAGGATGAGGCTGCGGAACAGGGTGCAAAGTCACAGTGGGAGGAGCCTGCGTGGTCACCGGGGCAGATGGATTGCGGCGAGGTGGTGGCCAAGGATGGTCCGCGGATCTGGCACGCATCGCAGTCGGAATCCCTGCAGGCATCTGGGCATTGCGGACTGAGGTTGCTGGCACCCGCCGCGCCGTCGCAGCAGAACCAATCTGGCCACGCCTGGCTGTCGCTCGCGGACGGATTGATGGCCACCGGCGACGAGGCAGCCGAGGATGCCACGCTGAGGCACTGCATGTTGGACATGGTCGGGTAGGGAGGGTGCCGATAGTTGTTCGAGTTGTGGAAGAGCTGATCGCAAGCGGGAGGGGGCGACATGGCCTTCTTCTTGCCCTCCAGCTTGGGCGAGTGGTAGGGGGAAGGCTGGTAGCTGCTGGATGGGCTGTTTCGGTCCTTGAGATGTTGCTGGGCCGCTTCCAGGAGCTCGGCCAACCCCTGGATGGGATTGGAGGGATGTGGAGGGGGCTTGCCGCCCATCTTGGTCATAGATGGGTTGAGAGCAGCAAGATTTCAAAAGGAAGGGTTTCCCCCTCCGCCCTGGAAGGAAGACGGTGGGGGCAAGGATCGGGGACTGGGACTCTTTCGAACGGCTTTGGTCGATCAGCTGGAAGGGACTGCTGGCGGAGATGCGAGAACGTTGTCGGGATGAACGTGGTGATGTAGGTGGTGATGATAGCGACGATGACGATGAGAGGGCTGTCAAGGGTGAGGAGGTAGGCAGAGTGAAATGGCGGCTATCGAGTCCGACCCAAAAGGTGACGGAATCAACGGAAGAGTAAGAAGAAAGGTAGAGGATAAGCAGATGGATGATGGTAGGCAAAGGTGGACGAAGCTCAAGTGTACCGGAAGAAAGCGATCGATGATGATGGTGGTGGTCGCTGTTCTTGCCAAGCGAATCCCTTTGCCTGCTTCCAGAGACAGAAGAACAGGGAAGGACGGAGACGAGAGTCGAGGAAAGTGAAAGAAGAAAGTAAAGCAAAATGAAATGAGATAAAAGATAAAAAAAAAATAAAAAGGTCGCTGCCGTCGCAAAACAGGGAGGGGGAGCGCCTTGCCTAAAGGTTTGTTGCTGATCCAGTCTTGCCACTGATCTTCCCCCACTCCCTCTGCTTTCCTTTTCCCTTCCTCTTCTCCCTCCGTTCTGCTTGTTGACTGATCGCTAGAATGGTCCAGATGTTTGGAGGGGGAGAAGTAGGGAGGGAGGGTTTGTAGTTGGTGGTAAAAAAGGGGAGGGGTTTAGAACCGATGACGCTATCGAGGACGAAGGGAGGGGAATAGCCTTTTTTTTTTCCTGAGAGGTTTCAAATTGTATGCATGGCTCGACCTTTCCTTTCCTTCCCCCTTGTTGTGTGTCGAACCTCTCCTCCTTATTTTCGTTCAGAGGCTGGGTCTTGGTTGCGATGTTGGATGAGGGATGGAATCCTTCAATAGAGTTGGGTTGGGTTCGAGTTCGGATTGGGTTTGATTGGTCTGGTTTTTTTCTTCTTTTCTTTGAAGTATTGCTGTGGTTTCCTTTCGTCTTCTTTAGAGGGAGAGGGAGAGGGGGAGGGGGAGGGGGAGGGGGAGAGGGCGCCGTGGGTTTGTGTCAGTCTCTGAGTCAGAAGGGGAGGAAGGGGGAAAAGAAAGTGGGAAGGATGCATGACGACCAAGAGAGAGCCGGAGGGGAGGGAAGGAGGGAGCGAGGGAGAAAGTGACCACTCACTCTTCTTCTACAACGGCTGCTACCTTTCTTGCCTTGGCGTTGATCCCCTTTTACCCTTCCTTTGGCCGCATACAAGGGGAACGTGAACGTGCATACATCCACCACCACCACCAAGGATGGGGAGGGGGTCCACAGTGTTCTTCTTGCTGCTGCTGCTGCTTCTCAGCCTCCTCTCCCCTGACCACAGATCGACTGGAGGTGGAGAGGATACGGATGCTGGCTGTTCCCGTGTTGTTTGTAGACTGGGTGTTTGCACATGTGAACCCGTGGAGAGCTTGTGCTTTTTCCCTTCCTCAGCCCTTTTCCCGCTTCTACAGGCTGGTGGGTGGGTGGCTCACGAAAGTCTGTCTTTCCTTTCTTCCCACCTTAGTTTGGGGTGTACTTCTTTCCTTATTTTTCCATCCGTTCGTTTGTTTTCGATCCTCTCTCTCCCTCTTTGGCCTGGACTTTGAAAAGGGAGAGGGGGGGGGGGGGGGGGGGGGGGGGGGGGGGGAATGGAGCGGGCGGGCAGGCGGTCTAGGATCCTGCTTGATGCTCTCCTATTCCCTTTCTTTTCTTTTCCTATTCTCTTTCTTTTTCCCTTCAAAGAAGGAACGAGGGAAGGGGAAGAAGGAGAGGTGGGGGGGGGGCAGGTGGGATGGGGGGAGTTCAAAAAATCGGTTCGTCAGGAGATGAGCTTGAAAATTTCCCTCTCTCCCTCTCTCTCTCTCTCTCTTCGGTGCGTGGTGTGGTGGGTTCAAGGTGTTGGGTGCAAGTCGAGTCGCAACGTTGCATTCCGCCAAGGGCTGAGGAGGAGGAGGAGGAGGAGGAAAGCGAGGTTGGGAGGGAGAGGGAGGGAGAGAGCATGCGTTCGAGGCGGGTGTTAGACTCCAAACCCCCAACCCCCCCCCCCCCCAAGTTGGGTCGAATGCCAACAACGAACGTCTCGCAATACAGGAGGAGTAGGAATACGACGAAAGGTTCCTAAACCAAGGATCGAGGGAGGAGGGGGGAGGAATCCAAGGCAAGCCCTTCGGCTGCATGGAAGCTGCGATTACATCCATATCCGAATCTAATTTCTTCTATTACCAGCTTTCATCTTTTAAATCTCCATTTTCCCTCTCCGAGATCATCTCCGAGCTTTAAAAAGAAGGTGGGCTCCGAGAGTACCCTCGCGGTTATCCTCCTATCTCGCAATCTCGTTCCACCTTCCGCCCCACCTGACAAATTCTCGAAAGAAGAATCCTGATCACATGACTTCCTCCTCTCAGAGTGGGGGACGGAAACCAAGGGGAGGAAAAGAATAAAAATAAAAACAGGTGTTGGAGAGAAAAAGGAAAGTTCCCTGCCGGGGAATTGAACCCCGATCTGAGCAGAATCACTCAAAGGTGTTGAGAGTGCCCTATACTAGCCATTGTACTAACAAGGACTTGGATGCCGATCAGATAGAGAACGCCATATTGATACGCACACTTCTTGATGTCAAACGCGAAGAGACGCACCAAACCGTGTATGCAACAGAACCACGAACCCACTCCCCCCCACCACTCAGCCAACCGACGAGAGAGGAAGGCCCACTTCCCAAGCAGAATCGTGCAGACAAGAAAAAACGACTTCTATTTCGACCCGGGGATCCCAGCCGTGTGGAAAACAGAACGAAAGCGACATGAAAGTCCTAGTTAGACAAGAAGCACAAACGAAGGAGATCGAGTAGAGAGAGCAACAAGAACACAGCGGGGGAGAGACGGTCCCATTTTTTTTCCTCTTTCCATTTCTTTCCTGCCCCCCATCAGAGCTTGGCCTTGGCGAGCGCGGGCGAGTCGTCGATCTCCAACGTCTCGAGGTCCTCGACGTTGACGTCCCACCTGCTCGAGTTGATGGGTTCGTTGAGGGCGTGTCGGAAGAGTCCCTCGTAGACGTCGCCCTTGCTCGAGCCCAGCGCCGAGTTGACCAGGTAATCCGAGAGCGCGAACGAGTCCACCAGTGGCACCGCCTGAGGTCGGATGGACGCCATGAGCTCCTGCGACTTGTTCGAGAGCAGCTGGTACTGTTTGGGTCCGATGACGCCGCACGAGATGAACTCGGCCCCTTCCTGTTGCATCGTGTGCGTCGCGTGGAGCAGGAAGAGCTGCTGCATCACCGTCCTCAGCGCGGGCTTCGAGTTGAGGTTCGAGTCGTTCAGGATGGCCTTGGCGAAGTTGTAGATCACCAGCGCCTGCGAGTGAGCCTTGGCGCAACGGTAGAGTTCGGGCAGGATCGAGTTCCAAGACCTCTTCGAGGGTCCGTCCCGAAGCTCCAGCGTCTGGTCCACGAGCCAGGCGGCTCGGTAGCCGAACGCCTTGATGAACCAGACCGGGTCGTGCAGGTCTCCCGAGTAGTTGACCTCGTGTCTCGTCGCTGCCGCGTTCTCGTCCCCGTTGGCCACGCCAAAGTAGTGCCTCATGTAGTCCGAAGTGAAGCTCCTCGGAGTCCCCTCCGGGTCCCTCTTGAGGTCTCGCATCTGCTTCAGCAGGTGTCGAGAGGTCTGCTGGCTGAGCATGTACGAGTCCCCCTCCCAGGTCACGTTGGGTAGGTAGTCGTTGTAGAAGTTGGGCAGTCCGCTGGCGGCGCTGAATCCGTGACCTCCGCAAGCCCTTCGGCAAGTCTCGATCGCCTCGGCCGCTTCGATCGTGCAGAGCGCCTTGAGACCCGACGAGCTGGCGTGCGTCTCGGCGAGCAGGCTCAGGTCTCCCCGGTTGATCCCCTCCATGCACGACTCGTACAGCTCGTACATGTACTTGGAAGTGTAGTGGAACGCGTACGCCTTGGCCAGGATGGGTAGGATCCTCGCCTGCACCATCGTGTAGTCCAGAACCTGCGTCTCGATCGGTTTGCTGCCTTCGAACTTGGGTGCGTCCCGATCCGCGAACTGACGACGGATCGCGCAGTACCTCACCGCTACCGTCACGGATCGCATCAGCACCGTCCGAGCACCCCTCACGATCCCGGCTCGCACGTACGTCATGGTCCCGTACGTCAGAGCCGAGTTGGCAGGAGGCGTGTACTTTCCAGTCTCTGGGTCCACCTTGGCGAATCGGGAGAGCTGGTTGAAGTGGGGCACTCTGACGTGGTCGAAGAGCATCTGTGAAAAGAAGGCGGGGAAGAGGAAGGGAGACCAGGGAGAGATGAAAGAAGGTGAGTCGCCAAGTTGATCAAGGATACGGTCAATTTATTTTCCTTCTTCAGTGTACGTTGTCTTTTCCCCTCATTCCTCCCTCCACTTTCACCCCCCCCTTCCCTCTTTCGCACTCACGTAGCCATTGTCGATTCCGGGGAGGCCAGCCTTGGGACCGATGTCGCCTACCGAGATGCCTGGGAAGGGCTTGCGAGTTTCGGGATCGCGGATGGGGACGATGAAGGGGTGAGGCCCGAGCCTCTTGCCGTCGATGATCAGCTGGGCCATGACGACGGCGTGCGTCGCCGAGCGGCCCAGACCGCCGATCCACCACTTGCTAGCCGTCATGCTCGGCGAGTGGAGGACGAACTCGCGCGTCTCCTTGTCGTAGGTCGCCGTCGTCTCGAGCCCTTGGACGTTGGATCCGTGACCTAGCTCGGTCTGCGCGTAGCATCCAATGTTCTCGTACCGCAACGCAGGAACCAGGAAGGTTTCCTTCTGCTCCTCGGTGCCCATGTTGTCGATCGTCGTCAGGTACATGGAGCGGTGGACGCTGGGGTGGGGGAAAGAAAGGTTGGAAATGTTCGTGTTGGTGATCGATCAGTGAATGAACGCGAAGAAGGGTTGGGCTTGAATGCAGGGGAGGGTTATGGGCACTCACGAGAACGGACCCATAAAGTCGCAGAGGCTCTCGACGTGGTTGATGGTCTCTCGGTCCCAACCGTGCTCCCTAGCGAGCTGGGCGATGCGCTTGTCCTTCTTGAGCGCGAGCCGGAACTTTTCGGTGCGGCCGAGGTAGTTCCAGTTGGACTTGTCGAAAGCTCCGGTCGTGTCCGAGGTGAGCAGGGCGACCAGCTCGGCGTCCTTTTCCAGGTACTCCTTGCCGTAAAGGTACTCGGACATCTGCTTGGTGTCGAAGCTGGCCTTCTTACGTTCGATGGCGAGGAGTGTCGAACCCGGCGTCCCCGCCGGCTTGAGGTGTTCTGGGATGCTGGCGTAGCGTCCGTGAGTCATGGTGGAGGGTAATGTGACGGTCGCCGAATCAAGTGGGGTTGGTTGTCCTATCGCAAGGTAAGAGGGAGGGAGGGCGGGATACTGTGGGTTCTCCAACTACCAGGGTTGAGGAAGGAAATCTGGGGTTTGTGGGGGAAAAGGGGAAGATGGAGAAGATGAAACGAAGCTGGGGAGAGAGAGTCGAGCGCTTCTTAAATGAGTGAAGAGAGGATTGAGACAAACCAAGTCGGCGAGTGGGGAACAAGTGAGACCGGGTTTCCGGTATCTCCTAAGACGGACAGAGGGAAAGAGGGAAGGGCAAAGGTTTCGGACGAAGAAGGGATAGAAGGGATGGGATGGAGGGAGATGGCTTATGTCAATTCGATCGTCGTCGTTTGGCCCAAAAGTTTGCAGCAAGCGGCAGCATTGCCGGTTCAACCGGCCGGGCCCCGCAACCGTTTTCCGACCCTTCTCAACCCCAGTATGCCGTAATCAGGCCGGGATCACGTGATCCACACGCTCACCCAGATGATCCTGG
Organism: Violaceomyces palustris; assembly: GCA_003144235.1. Classification (NCBI taxonomy): domain Eukaryota; kingdom Fungi; phylum Basidiomycota; class Ustilaginomycetes; order Violaceomycetales; family Violaceomycetaceae; genus Violaceomyces; species Violaceomyces palustris. The sequence continues at coordinate 13,105 of KZ819992.1, read as the reverse complement.
CCTCACCACCTTCTACCATGCAGAGACTCTACAGTCGTCGTCCACCACAAAAGAGGTGGAACATGGAACGGATGAGACAAAGATCGTTAAGTCCAATCGGGCAAACGAGGAGAGAGTCAGTAGTGTCACGGTTGTTCTAGTGTGAAGAAGGGTAAGAGGAGAGAGAGAGAAAGAAAGAATCGAACGAAACGGTAGTTCAACTCCGCATCAACGTCCATGGGAGAGCGAAAGAGATCCCAAGATGGGGAAGGGATTCGATCGCCGATCAACAGAGAGGCTCCAAGAATCCCTTGAGTCCCTCCCCTCTTCGCAACCCTCGCCAGCATACCGTCTGTGCCCGGAAAGATCCCGATTTCAGATTGCGCAAAACTCCAAAAAGGAAAGGAGAAAGGAGAGACAAACAGACGGAGGAAGGGTGAGAGCAGGGTGAGATAATGGTACAAAAGTAGAGTCAACAGTGGCAAAAGAAAAAAAAAAAGAAAAGAAAAGAGAAGAAAAACCCCGATGGCAAAAAAAGGAAGAAAAAAAGAAGAGGAAGGGTCAAACCTCCTTTCGATTCGAGATGTTGAATAAGGTAAGGTGGAGGGGACACCCTTCCCCTTGGCTTTCGGGTGGTCCTTCTGTTGTTCTTTTCGAAGAAGGAAGTGTGAGGAAAGAGAAGGGCTAAGGCGGGTAAGACTCCCCTTCCCTCAGGAATCCCCCTTCATGCTCTCCTCAGACCCCGACCTCTTCTCCCTCTTCCTCTACCTCTTGCGCCTCCGCCTTGACCGCTGCTCCCCCTGCTGGTCCCCTTACCAACCCTCCTCTCCTCCCCCTCCTCCTCCTCCTCCTCCTCCTCCTCCTCCTCCGTCGACCCAGCATCTCGTGCAGGTAAGGGTTGAGACATGGACATCTGACCGAATCCGTCGTTCTGACTCTCCCTCTCCCTCCTCGAACTGTTGAAGCTCCTCCCCGCGTTGCTACTGTTGCCTCCACCGTTGACCAGACTCTGGTTGGCTCTCAGTAGCAACCCGGCCTGGGCGTTCCTGGCCTGGGCGAAAAAGATTCGGCATTCCCTCTTGGACACGTTCTCGATGCTGTACGTGTTACCTGACGCGGCGAAGGTGGAGGTGAAGGAAAGATGTCAGCCCCTTGCTGTCCCCTCCCCCTTATTCATGAGGCTCCTCCCAATGATGGGGAGATGGGCTGAAGAGAAGTTCTCACCTTTGGGGACGAGGAACATGCCTCCCGGAGCCATCATGAAGGACGATCGATGGACGGTGACCCTGACCGCTCCTTCCAGCACGACAAATGTCTGAACGAAGAGGAGTAGGAGCGTTGAGATTGGATCAACCTCTGTTTGGCTGGCAAGTGAACTCGTTCTTCTCCCAACCCCCACCCCCCCAAAAAATTTCCCTGTGGCATCGCGCCAAGACTCACGTAGTTGTTATCCTTGCTGGGTTTGGTGGGCTTGTCTCCACCTTCGGGTATGACCAGGATGCCAGCCGCCATGAACTCGTCGATCCCAAACACCTTTTCGAACGAAAAGTTTTGGTTGAAAGCCACTTTGGGCCTCGTGCCCGCAGCCGTGCAGGCGATTCCTGTCGGAGTGGTGGGCGGCGAAGGGGATGGAGGAGGGGTAAATACGTGGCGTGCGTGCATTCGTGAAAAGGAGGGGGGGGGATCGAATCACTCACTCCGCTTGACCTCCTCCCCCTGGTCCAGGTCCATTACCACCCCGTAAGGGTCCGTTTCCTTGTCCCACCCGTCTTCCGGGTGTCTCGTCCTCCCGCTCGGGTCGAGCAGGATCTTTTGCTCCTCCTCCTGATCACCATCCCCTTCGCTCTCGTCGTCCTCTTCCGATCCATCCTTTCCCCTCTTCCTCCTCCCCCTCGCCTTGCCTCCGTCCGACGCTCCCGTCTTCTTCTTCTTGGCTCCGCCATTGTTGCTGGATTTCCTCTTCATCCCAGAAAACGTCCCCTCATCCGGCGCTCTTGGGATCCTCACCACCTCCTTGAGAACGGGTACGGGTGCCGAAAGGAACGACGACGAGGAAGAGGTGGCTGACGGTCTCTCTTCGAACTCATCCTCTCCAGCTCCTCCCGCTCTTTGGTGAGCTAGCGCCTCCGAGATTCCTCGGCCTCCCGCCGTTGGCAGACTGGGCCTGCCATACCTTGCCCTTTCGCCTCTCCACCAGTCCAGAGGAGCGTACCTGTGCCTCGTCCCTCTCCTGAGCCCGTCCGGACCGATGGATTCCTCCCTTTCCGACCTCGGTGGCACCCTTTCGATGATCTCCCTCTGGACGGATGGTTGGCGACCGTTGCTCTTCGACTTTCTGACCCTCTCGTCCACTATCAAACGACCTTTATTTGGTTCCTCCTCTTCCTTCTCCTCCTCCCCCTCCTTCCTCTTCCCTTCCCGTATCCCCTTGGCCCTCGATCCAGCGTTGGATTTCGTAGATCTCTCGTCGGCTCCATCCTTCCCTTTGCCCCCTCCCGCCATCCGAGCGACTTTGCCCTTCCCTCTGGCGGCGGCCCGAATCTCCCCTTCACCCGCCGTCGTTCCTTCGAGGGCGGATGCGCCCACGTCGTGGATGACGATCTCTTCCACTTCTGAACCTCTCTCTTCCTCATCATCGCCCACGTCCGGCAGGATCGAAGGGCCCGAATCCTCGCCTTGCCTTGTTGATTCATTCTCCGAATCGGACAAGGCCAGCCTGGGTTGGGATCGGACGTCGGTCCTTTTGCCGGCGGCGGCGGCGGCCTTCCTAGCAGCCAGTCCGGCCGAAGGTGTCCTAGTCTTGGATCCAGGGAGCGTTCCACCAAGACGATCGTCCCGCTGCTCGTCCTCGAAGATGGCCTCCTCGTCGCCAGCCATGGCGCTAAGGTCAAAGCTCCTACCGACGACCTTGATCTGGTCATCCCCTTCCCCATCTTCCTCTTCCTCCTCCTCCTCAGAGATCACGTAGCTCGGCTCCGAAGCGCTCGGTCTACCTTGCTTCCTTCTCCTCGCGGCGGCAGAGCTCTTGGTAGAGAGGATCGAGTCCGATCCAGGAATCTCTTCGTAGTCGATCTCGGAATCGTTCCCCAACGCTGAGGATGCGGCGCCAAGCGATTTGCGGATCGTGGAACGGGGAGAAGGGGCCGAGCCTGGGAAAGGGTGGTGGGGAGGAAAGGGATGAGAAAGGTGGTATCGACTTTGAGCAGAGTGTCTTGAGGGGGAGGAGAGAATCCTGCCCCCACTCTGTTTTCAATCCGACGATGGCTGAGGTAGAAGGTGAATGTCAGGGGTTTAGGGCTCTCACTCACTCTGCTCGATATCCATCATGGTCGAACTTGCGCTCGAAGCCATACTCTTCCTGCCGCCCCGACTTGATCTGGCACTGACCCTCCTTGAACCTGCTGCGAGGTGTCTGGATCGATCACCCTCTCCTCCTCTTCCATCTTCTTCTTCATCCTCTTCTTCTTCCTCCTCCTCCTCCTCCTCCTCCTCCTCTTCCTCCTCTTCATCGTACCTGGTGTCCAGAGCTCTCCTGGATGCGGCACAGAACGCGTCCAAGTCCTCCACCCCTTGAGAGTTCCTCGCCACCGCTCCGAGCCTCAACCCAGTCCTTGATCCTACTCCTGCTTCGTGAAACCTCCTGGTGGATTGCGACATGAGGGGCCTCTAGAGTTTCTCTGCTTGAGAGATTCCTCCCTTTCCCCCTATTCACTCTTGTTCCAATAAATCTTTTTCAACGTATTCTTGATTCGTTGTACCACTTTTCCACCCCGATTTCCCGAGAAACCTTGTCAAGATGGAGATCCGGATGACGGTGGAAGTGAAGGAAGAAGGGGTAAAGCGGATCCCCAAAGTTAAAGGTGGAAGGGATGATATGGGAGGGAAAGGCGGGATTGTGTGATGGTTTGAAAAGGTGGATTACTGGTTTTTTTTTTCCTCACTCGCATCAAAGATGAACGTTCACATGGAATGGCTTGATGATGGACTGTTCCTCCGATTCGGAGGAAAGGGAAAGGGGGAAGGGAAAGAAGTGAGTATGAGAGGTGGGGAGACAAGAGAGAGCGAGCGAAGGTGAAGGAGAGGGAAAACATGCCCAATCCCACCGTCCATCTCCTTCCGCCCCCTCAGTGGCGGCGGCGCGTCGCGCCCTCCACCAACCTGATAGGACGACGCGCGGAATCACAACACCAAGATGGAAGAAAACAAATCCGAGATAACCAGCGAAGACATACACACAGCCATCCCCCCCCCCCCCCTCCACTCAACCTTCCACATGTCACACACGCTTCGGTAAGTTTGAAACAGGTCATACACACATCCATGTACTGTCCTGTATGTTATGTTATGTTGCATGTCATGGATGGTTGTGATTCTCGTCCCCTTCACCGCACACAAACCACGTGAGATCCAGCCCATCGACCTTCGAAAAGGCGCTTTCAACGCCTGGTCCCAGGTTGCCTCCTGGCAAGGATCCTCTTGGTCGGACTCTCACTCTTCCGAGAGGAGGCAGCAGCTGCAGCTGCCCTCCTGGGAGGAGCAACCCTCCTCTCCTTTCCGACTGACTCGGTTCCACCATCCTCATTTCTCTCGCCTCCTCCTCCTCCTCCTCCTTCTCCTTCGCCTCCGTTCAAGCCCCTCCTCGACTCGGCCGGAAGCGTCTGGTCCTCTACCTCCTCTTCCTCCTCGTCATCCCCCTCGCGCCGTTCTTCCCCTCCCGGAAAAGTTCTCGTCCCACTCCCATCCCCTACAACTTTGGCCCCAGCAACGCAACCGCCGCCTACGAGCTCGAGTAACCTCTTCCTCTCCCTCCTGGCGGCAGGGTCGTCGTAGACCACCCTCAAGGAGGCGTCGAACAACGATTGGTTCTGCGTCACCCCCGTTGCGCCTACTCCGAACCCGTTCAGACCACTTGCCGCCGTCGAGCCAGACCCGATCCCGTTCCCGATCGCCCCTCCTCCTCCTCCTCCACCACCAAGTGAAAATCCGAGAGCTTCTTCCTTCTCAGCCTGAAGCGCCAGGACCCTCTCGGCATAGTCGTCCACGTCGAATGACCTCCTTCCCCCTCCCTCTGCCGAACCAGAACCCCTCTTGCTGATCGGGAGGACTGAGGCACCGTTTCTTCGAGAAGCGTTAAAGCCGACACCACCGCCGTCGCGGCATCTCTCCTCAAACCTGACATTCTGACCCTCCACACCTTCGGAGCGTCTCTTGTTTCTGTTCCTCGGAGGTTGCTTCCCCCTCCTTCTGGCGTTGTTCTCCAAGGCCCTGTCCCTCAGCAGGGCCAGCACCTCGTCGGCGGTGGCCACTTTCGACTTCTTCTGCTTGTCCGTTTCGTTCGACTGGGAAGTCCTCGTGGCCCCGTTCCTCTCCGCTCCAGGATCCTCTTCCCCGACACCCTCGGTGGTCACTTGTGCTCCTGCTGCTGCGTTTGCCGCTTTCTCGACGATCGGGAAAGTCAACTCGGGATCGGGACCGTGATCCAAGGCACCTTGATCATCTTGTTGGTCCTGTTCTTCTTCCATCTCCCTCCACCTCAAGCTCCCAATCGGACTGGCAGATCTACCCCGGGAGGGATGCGACGCCGCCTGGATCGTTGAGTCCTGCTTTCTTCCAGCCTCTGACCCGTCTTGCAAAGCACCGCCAGCATGGGATGCCTCATTCTGGATCAGTTGGATCCTTGCCGAAGAAGCCGACAGGGACCTATGCCAAGGCCGGGCGTTGGCAATGGCTGCGATGGCATCTTGGCTCGGCCTGAAAAGGGTCGACGCCGGTCGTGAATCTCCACGACCATCTTGTCCGTGTTTCGCTTCGATCGCCTCTTGGCTCTCTTGACGAGCTGATCGGATCTGAGAAGCAGGGATCGCGATCACGCTTGCCGCCAAGCTCTTGTTCGGATCCAAAGACGGCGGGAACAGCCTCTCGTCCAACCTCGTCCCCTCCTCCTCGCACTTTTCCAACCAACTCGGATGGACGAGCAAGTGTTTCTTGGCCAGCTCCTTCGTCTCCCTCGCGGTCACCGTCCCTCTGTGCAAGAGGTGGGTCACCTTGCCATCTATGGCTTGTTGGAATTTGGCTCCAAGCCTTAAGCATCGTCGCTCTAGCGCACCCACGTTGCCCCAAGACTGCACCGACCTGCTGAAAGAGATGATGAGGCCACTCAGCGGCGGGACGTCGTCTTCATCGGCACGCGTCTCTTCTTCAAATGCGGTGGATTCGTCCTCACCCGCACGGTTGTCACCCTTGTCCGAATCCTCCCTCACCTTTGCACCCGCCTTTTCACTCTCGACGGATTGATCCGAACAGACCCTTTTGCTTCCGTTAGTGATGTCCACTCCCGGACCCTCCGACTGTCCAGGGTTGACTGAATTAGCACCGAGTCGTTGCGAGCTCCTGGTTCCAGCGAAAGATGTTGATCCCAAACTTGGGTCCTCTCTAGAACCTCGCCCGACGTCGACCAAACTGCGGCCACTGCTCGGAGACTTGCACGGAACGTCGACCCTTCCCTCCTTCAGAATCTTTTCTACAAAGCTCAAGTCTGTCAAAGGTATCCTCGCATCCTTCGCTTCTTTCGCTTCTTGCAGCGTCAGGTGCCTATCGTCGGCGCAGATGATGAGAGCAGTGGCTTGCGGCTCGATCGTCTCTTGGACCTCACAACCCGCGGCTTGGAGGATGGATCGGGCATGGTGGTACTCTGGACCATCTTTCGGGAGGCCAAGGACGACGACCTTCAGACCTTGCGCTCGGGAAAGAGGCAAGGGTGCCACCGGCGGGTGAGAGGCAAAGTATCGGTCCGGTTCGGTCAGGGATTCGTAGTAGATGCAAAGCTCGACCCAGTGATGGTTCACCATGACCTCTCTGCTCTTCTCCCTTTCCGATGACCTCGGAGCGATCCGACTCGGAAACGTGACAATGTGGTAGTCGGCCGTTCGCTCATCCGAGACCGCGACGACGATGGCGCCGGCCTCCGAGAGCACCCTGCTGAGGATCACATTCTTCTGATCATCGCCGGCATCGGCACGAATTCTCAACCCTGAGAAGACTCCTTCACGTGCTGCGTCTGCCTTCCGCTTGGCGACCGTGTGCCTTCCCCCAGACGACGTTGCCGCGACCCTTGAGGGCTCAGGGTTGGATGGCTTGGAGGCAAAGGAAGCTTCCCGAGAGATTCCTGACAAGCCGCCCGACGTTCGGAGGGAAGAACTCGAGCCTATCCGTCGTTCTTTTTCTCCACCTTGGCCTTCGGGGTTCAACGGTTTGGGTTGGATAGCCGGGCTCTGTCTCGCCACTATCTGAGCGAGGACATTGTTCAAAGTGCCTCCGACCTTCTCGAGATGCTTCCTCCCCACTTGGAGCCTCATTTCTTCCTCATCCTGGGCAGGGACCATTGCCGAATTCCATGGTCCATCGACGGTCGCTGGGATCGAGTCGAGCTTTGCTCTCTTCCTGGAAGGCTCACAGGCGGTTGTATGGTACCCGACAAAGGGGGATGGGATCTTCTTGCTCCAGGTGCTGATCGCATTTCTCCTCCACTCGTCCGTAGGGGGAGGTTTGAAGATGCTGTAGGTTTCTTCGTCCATGCAGCCGCCAAGCTCTGAGCTGTCGTAGATCCACTCGGGCCGGACCACCTTCATCTCCATTGCGGCTGCCTCCTGCTTTCCCATCCGGCCGCTCATGCCTCGGGCGATGAAGTTGTTGTAGTGCTTGATGCTCTGCGATTGATTCGGGTCAGAGCTGCCGGAGACGAGGTGCGAGACGGTTCCGTTGAAGTACAGCGTCTCGCTGACGGTGGCCCCGAGGGATTGGGCCAGGGCCTTCAATGCCCGGCGTTGATCGGAAGGCAGGGCAGAGAAGGAGATCGTCAGGCCCTCCAAGGCTTTGAGGCGGTGTTGCTCTTGGAGCTGGGGTGGGGGAAAGAGGGAAAGTGGTGAGACGAGAGAAGAGGGAGAGGAGTGCCAAAGTTTCAGTGCATCGATCCAAAGCAGCCTCCGTCCCTTCCTTGCTTGCAGGCACACCCAAGTGGCTTGGGATGAGGGCAAGGAAGAGCTCACCTTTTGGGGATCCACGTCTTCGCCCTGCAACCACCTTTCCCTCATCTGGAGGATCCAGTCCGGCCTCACGATGTGCATTCCCAGACTGAGAGCGCATCGGTACTTTTCCGATCCTGGCGTGCGGGCGACGAGGTGAGTGACGTCCTCGGTGAGGTTGCCTTCCACCCTGGCTCCCATCTGGCTGGCATGCTTGGCCAAGGTGGGTTTGAGCTCTCCGATACCAGTCATGGAGATGACGGCGCCTGCGAGGGGCTTTGCGCTTGGTCCTACGAAGTCGGCCTCGTCGTGTGCGCCATCTTCGATGCCGTGATCCCTGAGTGAGCGAAAGTGTTGATCATCCTCCCTGTTGTCCTGAAGCGAGTTGCGGTGCCTTTGCCTCTTGGACGAGGTTGAAAGGGCGGCGGAATCGGGGATGGCGGGTCTTAGCTTTACGTTGGGTACCTTGGTGGAGCGATGCGACCTGGCCGAGCGATTCATCGCCTTGGCGAGGAAGAGGGGGAGGGGGAAAGGAACCAGGAGCGTTGATCGGTGGGGATTTGGGGAGGAAAGAAGGTGGAGTGAGAGAGGAAGAGGGGTGGGGCGATGGCGATCTTGGTTGGGGGCTGAAAAGGCAAGCCAGGTCTCACGGCTGTTGATGGTGAGCTCGCTGAACCCGATCGATCGCGCAAGGCTTACGCTCAAGGAGAGATGAGTAGGAGGAGAGGGGGTTTTCGATTTTGAGAGTCTTGCTTCAGGATAGAATGGAGATATTGGTGATGGGAGGAGTAAGCGGTTTGGGTGCGATGGATCACCGACGACAAATAGCTGTGGCTAAGTTTAGCGTTAGGTCGGGAGCCCGAGCAAGCTGCCCTCTCTTCTACGGTGGAGGGGAAGGCGAAGGCGACGAACGAGGCCGAGCGAAAGAGTGAGCGAAGCATGCGAGAACGGACAAGGAAGAAGGAAAGGAAGAGGAGTGTGATCAAAGGACCGGATAACAAAACCCAAACTCGCAAAAGCAAGTGGATGAAGGGATCTGATCTTCAAGTCCTCTCCCGTTGTTGCAGTTGTTGGAATCGCGTCGTCGCGTAGAAAGGTACTCCCTGCCTAGTTCTTTTTTTTTTTTTTTTTTTTTCTCTCTCTTCGCCCATAACAATATGAATCCATAGATGGATCCTGACTGAGAGTGGGTAGCCAGTGATTCGACCTTTCAACACTGCTCAACGCCGTGACAATGACTGACATTCGACTCCCATTCCGATCCAGACAGTGGCTGTGGCTGTGACTGTGACCGCGTGCAACGGAGAGGAGACCAGTTGTGAGTGTGTGGCAACCTCTTCCTCTTTTCTCTTCTTTTTATGAGATCCACACTTTTTTTTATTCACTGCACGCCCCTGAGGCCTGAAACCTGAAGGTGGAAAGAGGCCCGTGAGCGCGTGTAAGAGGTGGCCCTCCATCAGAGGGAGTGGTCAACAGTGACTGGTGAGTAGTCAGCTTCAAGACTCCATAAATGTGATGTGAGTTGTCGAGGTTAGGCGAGGCAAGGGGATGGGGGTTGAGGTTGGAATAGGGAGGAGACTAGTCTCGTCATTCATCATTCTCTTGTTCTCTCTCTTTCCTCGTCTCTTTGGCAAAACCAACACGGTTGGATTTTGATTTTCGCGGGTTTCAAGTTGGGATCGTTATCATCACCAAACCCCAACGCCTCGCCTCCCTCCCTCTCTCTCCCTCTGCCACTCCCTCTATCACACACGCACACACCCACTCTCACACGCACAAGCACTTTCTCACTCTGATTACTCGCAGACATCCTTTTGTGATCACCCATCCTCTTGCTCTCCCTCCCTCTCTCTCTCTCTCTCCCTCTCTCTCTCTCTTACACTTCATTCACACACACACACACACATCCAACTCAACTTGCTTGCTACTCACACGCAATCTCCCTCTCTCTCACACGAGCGATCACTCTAGGGCCACAGGTCACACTCTCCACTCGCCTTCGCCTTCTTCATCCGTTGCGCATCCAAACCCATCACCGTCAGGCTGGGCAGTCTCTCTCCCTCCCCACCCTCCAGACTCGCACCATCCCTGCATCAAGGTCGCGGCTCACTGGTCAAAAGTCACACCTTGCACGTCAGAGTCGGAGTCAGAGTCGATCGCAAGGGAGACGGAGAGAGACAGAGACAGAGGGACAGAGAGAGTCTCACTTGATCCTCAATCGCGCTCGCTCCCGCAGGTGTGGGGTGGGGGGCCAAAAGCTCGACCGGTCCAATCGAAAGCCCTTCGGCACTGCCTCTCCCACCTTCTGACCCTCGCCATCGCTCAACACCATCCCTTCCCTCTCCCTCTCCAAATTTCCATCTTTTCAACCCAACCCAACCGTTCTCGTCTCATTCTTTACCGACGCTCTACATCTCCGACGTCCGTGCCCGCGCACCAAACCGACACCTACGCTCGTGGAGGACGCTAGCAAGCAAACCAACGTCGAGATCTCTCTTCTCATCCCACGAATCCTCACGATACCCATCCTCCCACCGCAACCCAGGCTCGCACTTCCTCTTTTCACCTCAGCCCCGAACGAAAGGGAAAAGGAAAGAGAGAAAAGGACCCTTGACTGAATCTCGGTTCCTCCTCTGCCTGCTCAGCGGGGATCCTCAGACCGCCCTCGGAGCTAGCTCCTCTCCCTGATCCCCTCCGCTCCTTCCCTTCCAACAACCCACCCGAGGCTCTTGGCTTCCCTTTCCCCATCCAACTCGCCTTCCAACTCCATCCTTCACCCTTTCCTCCTTTTCCGTGTCTCTCTCCTCTCTCCACCTCGCCCCGCATGTCAGCCAACGCGAATCACCATGGCCAAGCCCATGCCAACCCACACTCCAACTCCCCGTCCTCGGACGACGCGGAGCTGACCTCGCCCGCCAATCTGAGAAAGCTCGTCCTCAACTACCTCGTTCACCACTGCTACATTGACACCGCCCAAGCTTTTGCAAAGGACGGCATCTCCGACAACCTCTACCATCCCTCCTCCTCTTCCTTCGACCCTGCCAAGCAACCCTCGTCCTCATCCTTGCCATCCTCGTCCTCTTCCAAAAGGCCCCAAGCCATCCCTTCGCGAACCCTCGAACCGCCACCCTCCAGGCCCAACGCCACCGTCGCCTCCACATCCTCCTCTTCATCGAGCGGCAGCAGGCAGGCTCATCCGCTTGCCGCGCCACCCTTATCCAGAGATGACTCGTCCATGGAAATCGAGGTGGAAAGCCTGCTCACCCTCTCTCACGGTGGAGCGATCAGGGGATCTTCTTCCCGCCACTCGGATCCGAGGGCCATCCCCTCATCAGCCGCGGGATCTGCCAACGCCCCCTATTCCTCCATGGCTGAGGAACAAGACGAATCCATGGCCGGAAACGCCCCCGCTCGAGCCACCAACGGTGACTCGAATGGAGCCGCACCAAAGCAACGGAACGGAAGAGCTGGCGCGCCGGCAAAGGAGGGAGACGCGGAAGACGAACAGGGAGAGGTAGCATTGGCCGCAGAGGGCAGGATCGCCGAGAACGAGAGCGCCGAATTGAGCAGCGAGGAACTGGCCGCGGTCAAAGCCAGGAAGGAGATTCGTGATCACATCATCAACGGAAGGATTCGCCTCGCCATCGACATGTGCAACGCTCACTTTCCCTCGGTTCTCAACAGCGACGCAGGGCCCAGCTCATCGGCCTCCTCGTCCAAGGCCAAAGCCGCACCACCGGCGCCGCGGACCTCGAGTGGCACAAACCCTTCGACGGTCAGGACCAATTCGCCCTCGTCCAGATCGGACAAGGTCCTCCCGGCGAATCCTACCTCGCTAGAACCTTCGCACCTCTTGCTCAACCTCCAGATCCAATTCTTCATAGAGTCCATCCGGACCGCCTCTCACAACCCCCCCCACCTCGTCAACAACGGCGTCACTTCCATGTCCTCGTCTGGCACCCTTCACACTCTGGCCAGTAGCACCCCAGGGATCGCCTCGTCCATTTCTAGGGCGGCGTCGCCCGCGCCCTCCTCCTCCTCGAGTGGCTCGGCCACCTCCACCAACGGTGGCGGCCCCTCCTCCTCCTCCTCCTCTTCCACGGTCAACCCGGCGCTTCACGCCGCGCTGGCGTACGCCAAGGGACTCTACACTTCGGCTCAGAGGCTCCCTGGCTATTGGAAGTCCATGTACCTCAAGGAGCTCGAGCAAGTGACGGCGCTACTAGCATACAGGGATGTCGAACACAGCCCCGTCAGAAAGTACCTCCACCCGAGCAGGAAAATCGCGCTTGCCGAGCAGGTCAACAGCGCGATCATGTGTGAGTCTCCAATCTGCCCAACGCTCCTGGCCCTTTCGAAAGAAAGCTGAATCTCTCGTTCCCCCAAACCCCCATCCTCAACCCATGACACCGAACCACCCGAGCAGACCGAACAGGAAAACCTTCCCAACCTCTGATCGAGTCGGCGGTCCGGCAAACAACGTTCGTATGGTCTCACCTTCACGACGAAAGGGTCCAAGTGCCACTGGGTCACCCCGTCCTTTCACTGGGGAACGGAGTGGACAGCACCGGAGTGGAAGAGCTCTCCTCCGGCAACGCCAAGAAGAACAACGGCAGGGTGAGTGAAGTTCAGGCCCGGAAAATGGCATTGGGACCGGGTCTCTTCTCCCGAATCGGTAGGTTCGTCATGGCCAAAATCCACTCTGACCACCTTTCCCTCTCTCTCTTTTTTCTTTCCCCATCCCTTTCGTTTCTTCTGCTTTCCCCACAAAGGTGCTGCCCAAGTGGAACTTTCGATCCTTTTTGGATGAGAGATAGTCATCTCGACCTCTAGATTCTCTTTCCCTCCTCTCTCTCTCTACAGCCAAACCCTTCCCCCTCTTCGTCAAAACCGTGCCTAGCCTCTTTTCCTTTTCCATATCGGTGCCCCCCCCCCTTTTCTTCTTCCCCCTCCGGCACCTCCACTTCCTTGTCTTCCCCTGCCCACTTTCCACCCCTCTTGTATTTCCCGTGCAACAGTCAAAATTCAACCTCGATCCCAGAGATGGGCGAAAACCGGATGGATGAAAAAAATCAACACTGGGGAAGGGGAAAGCAAGGGGGGGG
>KZ819991.1:0-29356 GCA_003144235.1 Violaceomyces palustris | reverse complement strand
CCCCCCCCCCTGCTTCCTTTTCCATCACCACCACCTCGAAGTCTCTGAGGAGGGTTGGAGTTGCGGTGGGGAAGGGGGTTTGAAGTAGAAAGAGTGTGGTGGGAGATGGGATGTACAAGCTCGTCCGTCGTCGTTCACCCTTTCCCCAACCCAACTCCGAGTCGGAAGGGAGGGGGGTTTTTTTCTTTTGTCTTGTGATACGCACGCGTCTTTGCTGGGGAGAGAGAAAGGCCGGGAAGAAGAAGAAGAAGAAGAAGAGGAAGAAGAAGTGGTAAGGAGAAGCCGAAGCAAGACGCGATCACTTAGGGGAGGGGAGAAAGTGGTGGGAAACAAAATCCGCTTTGGGGGAGGTGACTTCTCCACTCGCACTCCCCATTCCTCCTCACCACGCCACCCGCACCCACGATCCATCACACCAATCCGACCTTCCAACCCATCTCTATTCCTCCACTTGCGTCGTAGGGAACCTTCTCAACCCTCTTCCACACCTTCTTCCTGGGACTGAATACTAGGCTCAGCCCCGAGCATATGGAGTCGAAGGAGCAAGGACGGAATCCAAGTGGATCTTCCCGCCTCGAGGAGGGAGGAGGAGGGAACGTCGAGTCTCAGCAAGTGGTAGAACCATCCGCCATGGAGGAAGAGGAGAAGATCAAGGAGGAGGAGGCGAGGGAGGGAAACGAGGACCATCATCATCATCATCAACAACAAGATCCATCAGAAGAGCCAGTCCAAGTTGGTGATGGTGACATGGTGGACGACTCGAAAGTCAACAAGGAGGAGAAAGAGAGGGGGGAGGAGGAGAAGGAGGAGGAGGAGGAGAGACCCACTCGATCCAGATCGGAATCGATAGCCAACTCTGTGGGTGGTCCCAGTTCGGTCTCCATCAGGAGGTCCAGATCACCTTCACGGTCACGTTCAAGGTCAAGGTCACTCTCCCGTTCCGTTTCTCGTTCTCCATCCCGTTCCGACTCCAGATCTAGGTCGAGGGGGAGGAGCTACAACAACTCTCAAGCTTCTAGGACGCCTTCGCCAAGGAGAGGTTCGATCTCTAGGTCCTTGTCCAGGTCCCTCTCCAGGTCGAGGTCGAGATCGAGATCCTTGGTCAGCTCCAGATCCGGATCTTCTTCAGGTCATCATGGTCGTTACGATTCCGACTCTCGTTCCGATACCCATCCTCAAGTTTCGAAAGTCAGAGGCAACCGAAGATCGTCACGAAAGGGTGAAGGGGAAGGTGAAGAGGAACTTCACACCGTCATGGTCAAAGGCCTGACGAAGAACGTGGAAGAGTACCACCTCGAAGAGATCTTTGGTTTCTACGGTAGGATCCAGAGCGTTCATTTACCCATCTATCGCAGATGTGAGTCTTCTTCCTCCCCTCTCCTCTTTTTTCTCCCCGCCCTCTCCCTCTTCCGTTTCTTCCTTGGCACGAAAGATGACTCACTTTCCCGTCGCTTCCCCCCCCCCTTGCCCTTCACTTCTTCCTCGGATCGGTTTCACTCTTGAAACCAGCCGGGGAGAACAAATCCTACGCTCAGATCGTCTACTCCAAACCCTCGATGGCTCAGAAAGCCGTCGAACACATGGACAAGGGTCAGATCGACGGGAGCTTGTTGACAGTCAGCCTTTGCGAGGAACCTGACTTGAGGGATCCCACCCCTCCTCCTCCAGATCCCCGACAGCAGAGGTACGGTGGGGGAAGGTGGCAAGCTCCCGATTCGAGGAGGGGGAGTCAAAGGAGAAGGAGCAGGTCTCCACTCGAAATCGAGAGGCATCCCTACGCGAGGCAACCCTTCTCCAAGAGGGAGGAGGTGGTGGAGAGGTCGGACGAGTGGAGAAGAGGCGATTTCGGTAAGGGTGGGTACGAACGTGGAACAAGTCAAAGGTGGTCGTCTTCCTCGTCCAGGAACCGAAGGGGTTGGGATCATGACGAAGATCGAAGGCAGGGTTTCAGAGGAGGAGGAGGTCAACGTCAACGTGGTCACGACTTGGACGATCCGAGAGGGTCCGAGAGGAGGGAGAGGGAGGAACACAGGTGGGGTCCCAGCAAGGACCTAGAATCCGATCCTATCCCCTCCAAGCGTCGTGACGATCCACCCCACATGGCCAGATCACCTCCCCTCAACAGGTCGAGATCCAGGTCAAAGTCTTTCTCTCGGTACTGAAAAAAGCCAGGGGCAGGCTTTGACCCCCCCGCACTTTCCTCAATTTCACAGAGAGAAAATGAAGAACAGAAATCGAGAAAAAGAGTTCAAACAGACGCTTTCATGCTCCCGCCTCCCGTCCGCTTTCTGGCAGAGTCGATCGAGAACGATTCCCAAATCTGGTAGGGCAGAGAAGAGGTCACCGAGCGCTTTCCTTCCTTTGCTTCTGACTCTCATGGTTTGAATTCGCCAGGTCTTCTGGGTTCTGGTCGTGGGGATGGGCATTGGAATGGCAAAAATGTTCAGGTGGGGAGGCGAAGCAAGTTTGTTGATCCAACATCAAGGGTCAAAAGAAAAGAAGGAAAAGAAAAAAGTTGGACACCCCTTTGGGCGAGCAACAACAGATAGGGTGGATAGGTAGGGCAAACGGACAAGATTGCACGAGAGAGAGAGAGAGAGAGAGAGAGAGAGAGAGAGAGGGCGTAAAAGCGATCACCGTTTCCTCCTGCTGCTCCTCCTTCCACCGTGCCCCGACGATGGATCCCTTTCGGTCGTGTTGCCACCGACCGAGCCGCCGCCATCGCCATCGCCTTCATCTTCGTGCTCGTCCGGAGCGCTCCTTTTCCTGGCGTTGTGTTGGGACTGGTTGGGACCGGTGGAGGAGGTGGAGGGGTCCTTTCCGGCCCTCCTTTCGGCCCTCGCTTGGCTCCTTGCCTCCCTCTCCCTCTCCTTCTCCCTCTCCCCTCTCCTCCTCGAGGATCGCCCGCTGTTGCCCGCGGCAGAGTTGGAATGGCCTCCGAAAGAGGTCACCGAGTTGGCGTCGTCTTCCCTGGCGTTCGAGTGTCGATCCTCGTCGTTCCCTGAAAGGTGCTCGTCATCTTGGACGTGATCCTGGGTGGTGGATCTCGTTTCCCTTCGGTGCTGCGAAGACCTCTCCCCCCCTCCCTTCTCCTTCTCCTTCCTCGAAGTGTTGTTGCTGCTGCTGCTGTTGCTACCACCTCCGTGCCTTCTAGACCCTCCTCCTCCTCCGCCGCCCCTCCTTGAATCGCCACCGTTTTCGTCGCTGTTGCGATGCTCGGACGCATCGACTCTGCTGTCCTCGGTCCTCTCCCTCTCCCTTCGCGAAGACGACTCCCTGTCCCTCTCTCTGTCCCTGCGGTCGGACGACCTCCTCGAGCTATCCCTCTCCCTCCGATCCCCTCTCTTCTCCCTTTCAACGTCCCTGACCGAACTCTCCCGGCTCTCGCGCTCATCCTTGTCCTTATCCTCCTTGGCTCTGCCTTCGCCTCCAGCATTGCCGTTCTTACCAGCTCTATCTCTGGATTCCTCCCTGTCCTTCCTCTTGGAGGAAAAAGGACTGTCGACGCTGGCCGACGGCGCCGTAGCGGTGTTGGATCCAGTGGCGCCACCACCGCCACCGCCACCGCCGCCGTAATCGAGCGCATCTGAAGCGCCGACGCCCGTATCCCTGTCATTGTACCTCCTGCCAGGGTTTTTTGGTCCGGTAGGTACGTTGGCAGGTAGAGCCTTGCCCCTGTCTGCAGCTGGTCCGGTAGGAGGTAGCTTGCCTCCCACACCACTGCCGCTAGGCCCTGTAGGTGCACCCTTCACACCTTGACCCCTTCCGGCCGCTGTCATGACTCCACCCCTGTTGGCCGGGGCAGTTGGTGCATTGACAACCCCCCTCGGTCCCGTTGGTGGGACGTTCGACCTGCCCAACCCGCCGCCCGTCGGATTCGGCATTCCCATCATTCCAGGAAGCATTGGGAATCCAGCCGCCTGCATCTGCGCCATGTCCATGCCTGGCATCCCGAAGAAGGCACCGAGTTCCTGTGCAAAGCGTTTGGAGAAGGAAGCATCATCAGGATCTGTTTTTTTATTTTTATATTTGGTTTTCGAAACCAAAGGGACGAGTCGGGTTAAGACTCACGCTTTCAGGGATACCTTCCATCTGCATCTGCTGTTGCATTTGCAGCATCTGTTGCTGAAGCATCGCCTGAGGGTCTTCCAGGGTCTGGCTTTCTTGAGCCACTGCAGAAGCACGAGTGTCATCCCCCCCGAACAAGGTGGCAAAGAGAAGGAAGGTTGTATGGAAAGTTTTGTCAGCGCCGAAATGAACGAGGGAATCTCAAGCAGTCGTGTGTGCGTGTGTGCTCTGGTCGAAAGAGGAAACGAGAAAAAAAGAAAGAAGAAAAAAAAGGTAGAGGCCTGGCATCGACCTTTGCCGTATCCGCATCATTCCACTCACTTTCCAATTTCTGGCCCTCGGCGACGTTGCCGACCTCGGCCTTCTGGTCTTCGACGCCGCTGCTTCCCTTGCCGGATCCACCGATCGCCTGATCTTCTGTCTTCTCGGTCTTGACCTCGATGGAAGCGGCAGGAGCGTCTCCGGTTTCGTCGGCCTTGTCCTCGCCAGAAGACTCTTCCGTCTTGATCCCGACGACCGGCGTGCTGGCGCCTTGAGGTTGTTCGGAACTGGTTCGCGGGAGCGGAGTGCCTGAGCCTTGCCTCGTAGCTTGAGGGGCGGTGGGTAAGCCTGGGTTCTGCGGTAGGGGACTGTTCCTTGCTGCCTGATGCTGATGCATCGGGTTTTGAGGCAGTCCGATGCCCATCGGCATGGTGCCAGGGAAGCCAGCGGGCCTCATGCCCGGCCTTTGCTGGCCTTGTTGTTGCTGCTGCTGTTGAGGAGGGGGGAAGCCTGGCATGCCGTTTTGACCTCCAAACATTCCCCCCATCATGCCCATGCCTGCCATGGCCTGCAACTGGGGCATACCCGCCATCCCATGCATGCCTCCTGGTGCGCTCATCCCCATCATGGCCATCATCTGCTCATTGGACATGCCACCAGCCATGCCCATCATGCCTCCTCCCGCTTGGCCTGACATCATGGAATGCATGGCCTGGAGCTGCTGTGGAGGGATCTGCATTCCAGGTGGCATCATCGACATCATCGTCCTCATCTCCGGAGGGATCTCCGAGTCCCTTTCGATAGCATTGGCCGTATGTCCGGACGAAGGTTGGTTGATCTCCTCAGCTTCCTTCTTGGCCTGCGCCAGAGCCTCCTTTCTCGATTCGAACCTGGAACGTTTCTTGTCCGACCAGATGCTCCAGCTTTCCTCGTTGAAGCCGTAGTTGAAGTAGTCGGAGAGGTCAGCGCCAGGTCTCCTCCACGGCTTTTCATCCAACGACGCGACGTCGATGTCGAAGATATCTTGGGATTCGGCGGCTTCTTCCTCGGGTTGCCCTGGTTCGAGGGGAGGGAACATTCTATCCTTTGCCGAGGGAGAGAGTAGGAGCTGAGGAGCGGTGGAAGGAACTGGGGGTGGAGGGCCCTCGGGACGCGACAAGTCCTTGCTGGTGGGAGGCAGGGAGGCGAGGGCGGGCAAGGAGGAGATGTCGCCTACCTCAATCGAGGCGTTGTTCAGCTTGATGCCGAGGGGAGATGCCTTTTGAGGCGAGGCGCCGGCTGGACTCGCCAGAAGCTGGGACCTCGACAGTGGGGTGTACTCAGATGTGAGCGAGGAGGCGAGAGGTCTCGTGGGAGTGTTCTGAGCCGAGCCAGGCCTTGGAGGTGGCACGCCAGGTCTCTGGTAAGGGCCTCGTCCATATTGCTGTTGGGGTGGAGGCTCGACGTGTGAATCTATGATGAACTCGATATCTGATTCGCTATCTTCGTCGTCTTCCTCCTCGTCTTCTTCCTCTCCTTCGCCCGACTCTTCGCCATTCTCCTGGTCTTGACCTTCGGGGGCCTCTGGCGACGTTTTCAGATTCGCTGACGTGAGACCCGGAAGTGGCTCGACGAGGGATCGACTTTCCTCTTCTTCCCCGCCAGACACTTGCTGCTGCTGTTCCGTCCCTGCGGCTTGAGCAGTCCCAGGGGTTGCTTCGATGGTGGAGTCCCCATAGAGGAAGGCGTCTTCGTCGTCGTCCATGGCGTGGTTGTTCCTCTATCGCCCTTTCTCGTTTTGTAATCACTCCTTGCCTTTCCCTCTTCTGTACCCCTCTTCCTACTGGTCCTTCACTCGAAGGGAGGCAGTGGAATGAAAAGGAGGAAAGAGAACCTCGTGGGATGGGGAGTCGTAGAATTCAAGTGGATATCGACTCGAAAGTCAAAGGAAAGACGAGTCTGCGCAAGATGAGGAGCTCCAAGATGACCTCCCTCTGCACCTTTTTTTTTTTTTTTCTTTCACCCTTTTCCTTGGGGAAGGGAATTGGTGGCTTGATGTGTGAGAGGCAAAGGATTTTTGGGCTCGCACAGAGTCTGAGTTGTTCTGAGTTGGAAGAGGGTATCTTTCTCTTCTTCTTCTTCTTTGATTGTGACCAACAGGCCTGGACGATGGAGCCTGCCTGTATGGACTGAGTGATTGTCTTGTGGGGTGCTTCAAGTTGTCGATGTGAGGTTCTTGGAGTGAGATCTATTCCGATCACTTTTCACTCTCCAACCTTTCGCACGGTCCGATTCTCAAATGTGCCAAAACCCCACCAGGCTGCGGGTGAGAATCGGGAGATCTGAGATCAGGTCCAACTCTCCTCCCCCTCCCCCCACCCCAAGAAAAGGACTCGAGTTTAAAAGACCAAGGAAAAAAAGAAAGAAAAAAAGCCCGATGACTTCCGAATAATAGGCGATATCGGACTCCTACCCAACCCCCCAACCTCTCAACCTGAGGCTGGGAAACTTATCGCCAATACGCCTCTGATCCAGAACGCTCCTCTCTCGTCCAGATTGGAACACCATCAAGGAACGGTCCATCCTCCATCCAGCGAACACACCACCACCCCTTTGAGCACAGCATACATTCCCTATTTCAGCCTCCCATCCCCATCCCCATCCCCCACCTCAACGTTTCCTCCAACATGTCGGCAGCAGGTGCAGCAGGATCCAAGTTCCAGTCTTTCATGAACCACCCGGCTGGTCCGAAGACGGGTGAGTTGATTCACCCGATACCCATTCCCATTCCAGCTTTCTCGACGGACGGACAGCGGAGGGGAATGAATCCCAATCGGATGATGAGAGTGTGCTGACGTGTTGATCGACCTTGCTGGGTTCTTCGACCGCTCCCTTTCCGTGTTTCCTTTCACCCAACCCGCCTTCTCTCGAAAGTGTTCTTCTGGGCTCCCCTGATGAAATGGTGCCTCGTCGCAGCGGGTCTCAAGGATCTCAGTAGGCCAGCTGACAAGCTCTCGGTCTCTCAGAACGCTGCCCTGGCCGCCACTGGTATGATCTGGGTCAGGTGAGTGGTGGAGTAGCAAGCACACCGCACCCCACCTCCCCCTCTTGTTCCACCTTCTCACCATCTGGCTCTTTCTCCTCCTCTTTCTCCTCCTCTTCCACTCGTACAATCATACACCAACCACCTTGACAAAAACCACTGCGAATCCTGTTACAAAAACGGAATGCTCGATCGCGATCAAAACCATCGAACGGAATCAGGTACTCCCTCGTCATCACCCCGGTCAACTACTCCCTCGCGGCGGTCAACTTCTTCGTTGGACTCAGTGGCCTCGCCCAGCTTTACAGGGTATGGGAGTGAGTAACAAGCATCTGTTTCCACTCACATCCAAATTTTTTGAGGGTTTTCGTGAGGCCCAGGGCTGGGGTGAGGGCTGGAGCGAGGAAGCAGGGCACCATGATCCGACTAACTCCTTCCCATCCCCCCCCCCCCCACCCGCCGACCTTTCCTTCTTGATGAATACCGGAAACAGCTACCGAAGAACTCTCCCAATCACAGCGGCGGCCAGCGACAAGCTCTCCGAGATCAAGAAGCAGGCTCTCCCGGTCTCCACCAAGTGAACTCGCATTTCGTTTCTTCTTCTTCAGCCCACTTCCCTTTTTCTCGTTTTCTTTTTGTCCTTCTTTGTGCAGGGGAATCAGCCCCTGATGAAAGAGTTAGATGGGGGATCCGTGTGTGTTGATGGAGTTGCGAGACGAGGTTGTGGCTTTCACAGATCTTGCGGAGATTCCCCCCTTTCTTTCCCTTTTCCCAGCATCTCCAGATGAGACCAAGGGAGTGACTGTATGCATGCGAGAAGGTGTAGACCCCGCCGTTCCAGAGTTGCCGAGCTCCCTCCGAATGGGCAATGGGGTGCAGCGACGTTGAGGAATCCGAGGACGGACGGGATCCGCAAAGGTGGGTTGGTTGGGGTGTCACGTTCCCTCCATTCCTTGGATTCGCGTTGTGACTTGACAGCCGGACCGACCTGGCATCAGGGTTCGAATTGCCAGCCCGAGGATTCGTCTGTGGAAGGACGCCCGGCTACCGAAAAACCCCCATCTTACTCCCCTTGTACCTCTTCACGATTCTTGTGAAAGGAAAACGGGAAGGAAGAAATCACCTTCCCAACCATTTCCAAGGGGGGGGGGGGGAAGGGTGCTGTGGATCATCACTTGCGTGGCACACCTCGTCGGTCCTTTCTGAAGGCTCTGCCCCTTGATCTTCAGCCACGTTCAGCACTGCCGTTTTCATTTTTTTTTTGCATTTTTTTTTTCTCTTACACCTCCCTCTCCCCTCTCTGTGCTTCCATCAACATAGCCCCTCTCCCCAAACCATCCATGGCTGAGGGAGCCTCGGGGATATCATTCGGACTTAAAGCCACACAAAACGTACACAAGATCCGTGCGTGCCAGAAGGGGGGAAAGGTCTTCCCTTGTCGTCAAGATTGTTTCATGCTTCTCAACGGTTCTAGAAAGCCAGGGGTGGAAAAGGAGGATAAGGAGGGAAGGAGAGTGGTTCGTGTAAGGACTTGGTTTCCGCCTCAGTGGCGAGGGCCAGAGGATGGGCCGGGGAGGGGGAGTTCGCTGGGCCAGGAAGACGAAGGGTTGGGAGATGTTCGTTGGCTGTTGCGCAATCTGATCTTGTTTGGGAGAGTGCTTGCTGCTGAAGCTGCTCTCCACATCCAAACTTGATTCGCTGGATCGGTTGGTCGGTTGGTCGGCTTCTCCCAAGAATATGAATACATAAATGAATCAAATAGGAAAAGAGGTTGGTCGCTCGTCCCTATCTTTCCTTTCGGGGGTCAAGACCCACTTGGCTTCCCCCCCCCCCCCCCACTCCCCCTGCCGCTCGATTTTCGTACTGATCATCAGAGGAGGTTCAAGGTGGGAAAAAAAAAAATGAAAAAAATGAAAGAAAGAAGGTCTTTTGGAGTTGGACTGTGCGCGGAAGCCTGTCTGTCACCTTACCCGTCCAAAGTGAGATCTGGAGTTTGAATGGTGCGAGGGGTTGGATTACAACCCTCCCTCCCCTCACTCGAGAGAGCTGCCAACCATCCCATCCGAAAGAGAGAGGGGAAGAAGGATTCCATCGTCCTTGGTAACCTCCCTCGCTGCGCTTCTCGTCCCAGAAGAGGATCCTGACGAGCAAGGGGAGAGAAATCGGCTCCACCGGATGTTTGAGCAGCCTCGACTCCAACTTTGCTCCTCGACTACGAACCAAAGACTCAAAAGTCCCACACACACACGCACACACACAAACACACAAACACCTAAACCGATCAGGAGCTCGAGTTTCCTCTTTGCGGTTTCCAAGGGGGGAAAGGGGAGGGGAGCGGTTTTCGGTGGAGAGGGAAGAGGGTAGAGGATGAAGGGTATGGAAGCCCAAGCCAGGTTCGGGTTAGCCAAGGTTGCCAAGGGGTGGTGGGGACAACAGTAGGCGGGTTGGCTACGTGGGTAGTTGGCTATTCGGGTAACCGTTTCCAAGTTCGAGTCGCGCAAGTCGCGCCGCCCTCGCAACTCCCACGAGGGGGATGACGTCTGATTACCCCATTTCAAGTCGGCCTTGTAAATCCGCGGTGGTGCTTAATCCATTCCTTCTTTCTTTTCTTTTCTCTTCTTTCCTTTTCTTTCTTTCCTTTTCCCTCTGAGGATCGTCCCCCTTGGAACTCCTGGTCCGTAGTGATAGGTAGCCGTGAGGAACCTTCGGGATTCCTAGCTATAGCTACTGCAGTATCCAACACTCGAAAAAGGGGATGAAAGGGAGAGTCGAATGGCAGACACCAGAGTGACTGGAAAGGGTAGGAATCCGAGTAGCGCATGGCGTTGTTGTATGCGTTTGTGTGTTGGTGCGGGCATGGGGAATACAAGGAATGTTTGGACATCTGGCTTCAGGATCACCCAACCCATCAAGGGGAGGGGGTGGGAGGGTTCGCCCAAACCACCGATCCAGAGATGATCATCAAGGATCGGAGGGAGGCGCTCCACTCCACTGCATCCCGCAACCCCCCCCCATTCGAGCAGCTATAAGTAGAGCTCGATTACCTACCCTCCATCACCGCCTTCCAACCAGTTCCCCCATCCAAAGACAGAGTTCAACATCCAAACCCTCCTCCCGCCCTCTGACACATGTCCTCCCTCCTGCGAAAGCTCAGCAACCTCTCGACAAAGTCCAAGAACTCCTCCCAGGCCTCCACCTCCTCCAACCCGACCCCAGCTCCAGCCATGGCCGCCCCAAAGCCAAAGATCGCCGTCATCGTCTTGTGAGTGTCCCTCGAGATGGGTGAAGGAAGAGAAGGACATGGTATGACCGAGTCTCGTCGTTCCCTCCCACCAAACTGACGGGTGCCGGATCCCAACCCCCACCTCTCTCTGCCTCCCACTCCAGCTCCCTCTACGGTCACATCGCCAAGCTTGGTGAGGCCGCCGTGGAAGGTGCCAAGGCTCAGGGAGCCGAGGTGACCCACTACCAGTTCCCAGAGACCCTCTCGGACGAGGTCCTGGCCAAGATGCACGCCAACAAGGCGCCCATCAAGGACCTCCCCGTCATCACCCCTGACGAGCTCAAGAAGCATGACGGTTTCATCCTCGGCTTCCCAACCCGTTACGGTCGAGCCCCAGCTCAAGTCTCCGCCTTCTTTGACCGTGAGTGGTTCCCCTTGTCCCTCTCCCACCTCACCCCTTCTCGAGTCTCTGGTAGCCCACTCTTTCCTTCACCCTCACTTTTTTGATGCTCATACCCTCTCCCTCCCTTTTCTTTTTCTCCCACTTTCCGCACGAGAACAGAGACGGGAGGACTCTGGGCATCCGGAGCTCTGGTGGGCAAGTTCGCCACCACTTTCACCTCGACCGCCTCGCAACACGGAGGTCTCGAGACGACGCACCTCACCACCATCCCCTACTTTGCCCACCAAGGCATCATCTACGTCCCCATCGGCTACAGGCAGTTCAAGGAGCAGACCGAACTCGGGGAGATTGTCGGCTCTTCCCCATACGGTGCCGGTACCGTCGCCGCCGGGGACGGTTCCAGGCAACCGACCGAGATCGACCTCAAGGTTGCCAAGAACCAGGGAGAGACCTTTGCCCAGATCGTAGGCACCTACGTCAAGGGTGCCGCTGCCGCTTGATTGACATGGACGATGCGCGAGAATGAAAATACAATAAAGAGAAAAAAAAAATCTACCGATCATGAAGTCTAAGGGGGCAGGGAGGGGGCTGGCGAGGTTCGAAAGTGTGATCGATCTCCCCTCCTCTTCCCCCCCCCCCCCCCCCCCCCCCCCCTTCGCGACTCTGCTTTGTTTTCGTTTTTTGGGATCCCTCTTTGTTCTTTACTTTTTGATCCTGGATACCACAATTCACTTCCCATCGCCCAACCGTCGGGACAGGAGTCTGAGGGTAGAGAGATTGTGATGATACATTGCACCAGCACGACAGACTGGAAAGTCTTGCGAGAGAGGGTGGTTTCCTCTTCTTACGTGCGTGTTTCTTGAAATGTTCGTTGCGATCTGCGTCATTGGCGTGTCAAGTTGGTCTTATGTTCTTACAAAACGGGAGGGGAAGGAAGGAGTTGTGGACGGGGTCGAGGTAAAGGGGCCAAGAGGGGGGAGAGAGGATCGGTCAAAGTTTGGATCCTCCACCCCCCTTGATTCCGACCTTGTTTGGATCGGTGACCACGACCTCCGAGCTGCGTTCGTTCCGTTTGCCCGTCTTGGTCTCCTGGACGGTTTTCAATCCGAGGCCAGCAAGGTTGGCCGAAGAGGAGGAAGACGGTTCCCTACCGCCAACCCCACGCTCCTCCTCTCCCTCCTCCCCCTCCTCCTCCTCCTCCTCATGTCCGACGAAATCCCTTCGAATGTTCCTCATGGGTTCCAACCTCCACTTGAGGTCCTTGAGCGCCTTGTTGTTGGCGTTCGGCGACCACTTGGAGTAGTCGGCCAACAGCCTCCTCAGGTCCCTCTCGAAGATGGATTGGACCTTTGGGTCCTCGAAGAGTCCCCTCAGCGACCAAGGTAGCTCGTAAGGGTTCCACCTTTGGGCCTGGAAGGATTCCGTTCGGAATCGGACGTGGACCTCTTCCTCGTCCTCCTCTTCCTGCCTCTTCTCCTCCTCCTTCCCCCCTCCACTTTTGGTGACCAGCGTGGGTTCGGCCAGAGGGTGCGTTACCTCCAAGAGGTATCGGGTGGCTAGGTCGTAGACGCTCCTCTCCTCGTACACCATCGAGTGACCGAGTCCTCCGTACAGCGATCCCGCGACGCTGGCGCTCAGCAGCGTCAGCAGGTTGTGGTCGCTCAGTCCGGCGTTCCTGACGGCGACGCAGAGGACGAGCAGGTTGGTGAGGAAGTCGACCTTGGGGAACGCCTGGCCGTCGATGTAGAGCGCTCTCAGGATGCTGGGGTGAGAGGCGCTGCTGTTGAGAGCAGAGTAGAGGGGCACAACGTTGTCGTCCGTCGAACCGACGTAGACCACCTTGACCCCGGACTCGAGGCACGTCTTCAGCGAGCTCGTCAGCCTCTTCGAAACCTCGTGAGAAGAGCACTGGAAGTCGAACAGCTCCTTGGCCGCCGCTGTCTCAAAGTAATTTATGTAGGAAGAAGTGATGCTCGACTTGAGGTGCGTGAAGGGGCCGTGGTGGATCCCGCACATTCCCAGCAAGCAGATTCGACTCTTGCTCGCCGAAACCTGGCCTTGCTCGATCAGTCGAGCAAGCAGCTGCGTCGCTACCACGGATCCTTGCGAGTGCGCCGAGAAGAAGATGGCGTCCGCCCTCGCTAGCGCTCTCACCCACTCCTGCTTCCCTAGAAGTTCGGCAAATAGTCTGAACCGGTCCATATTGCCACAGAGAAGGGAAGGAGCGTGCGCGCGCGTAAGTGAATATGTGTGTCGGTGGGTCAGTAAGCCATCCGATCTTAAAGGGGGGCAATGAGATTGAGATGAAGGAAATCTATTTGATTGGTCAACTCACTTGTCCACCCTGTCGGCCACTTTGCCATCGCCTTGCAGCGGGATGATGGTGATGGCCTCCGGGTTGAGTTCCATGCCGCTCTCCTTAAAGTGCCTCCTCACCGATTCGGCTTGCATGGTAGCGAACTTGATCGAGGTCCCCGTCGGTTCGCCCAGCATGTTTTTGAAGATGCTCTGGCTGAACCAGCCGTGGATTCCAACGACGACCACCTTGCCAACATTGGCGCAGCCCCGGCTCCTCGACCTCTCCCTGTCACCCATGACCTCGAACGATCGCGGCAGGCGCTGGGCCGATCTCGAAACCTCCTTGAGACCCTCCTCGATCGCCTTGCTCTTCAATTTGCTCGCCCCCCTTCCGACTTTGCCCACCCTGCTCTGGATTGTGGAGCCGCCGCCGCCGCCAAGCCGATGAGTTGCCCCCGTTCTCGACCGATCGCCAGTCTTTGACGACGAGGACTCGGCGAGGATCGAGCCGAACCTTGTCGGCCTCTTCATCCTCTCCATGTCCGGAACCTTGCTGAAGAGGTAGCTGTTGACCACGCTCAGAGTTCTCTCCAGGACGCCGACTTTGGGCATCCAGACCCTCGGTGGCCTCGTGAACGTGTCCTCAAACGAGGGGAGGACCAGATTGGGCGACTGCGGCTTTGGAGATCCCGGCAAGGAACCTCCGCCCTTTGTCGACGACGTCACGGACGATGGCTTGGAGGCGGATTTCCCAGATGCTTGCTCGGATTCGGTCTTTCCTTTGGCTTGGCCGTTCACCCCTCGGACAGAAGCATTCGCTGTTGCCGCTTTCAAGATTGCCGCCTTGCCGATCGGGGTCGAGCCTGAGTCCTTTGGTGTGGATGAGCCGCTCGACAGATTCGTCGGCCGGCCGGGCTCGATCGTCGCTGCGCTGAGCGAGTTTGCCGCGACCGAAGCCGAGGAAGACTTGGCCACGTTCCGCTTGGGTAATGGAGTGGTAGAGCCAGTGATGCCGCTGCGGCTGTTCTCAGCCTGAACGTAGTCGCTGATGTCCATCACCTCGTTTTCATCTTGCTGCCAGTTGCTGATCGTCCTGGCCCTGCTCGCGGTCCTACTGCTGAAGTAGCTCACCCAGCTCGACCTTGTGGCCGAGTTGAGGACAGCGGTGTTGGGATCCACTAAGCTCGACGCGGATGAAGGTGCCGAGGTCGTGGCCCTCGCAAGGGCATCGGCTTTGACTTGCTCGGCGGGCGTGCGGGCCATGTCGGTCGTGGCTTTTGCCGGGCCCTCCTGAGTGTTTACGCACACCTCTGCTCCACCTACGCCTTCTCCAACTCCTTCCCCGGCCTGCGATCCAATCTCCTCCTTCTGCGCCCAGTAGGCCCAAGTCGGGATCCATCTAGCAAGGTAGGAGGAGTAGGTCCAGCTGTAGTCTCCCTCCTCGCTGGTACCTACGATCCTCGTCCCGTCCTTGATCCGTTCGGTGGCTCCATCCAGAGTAGCTGAGGAGGCGACTTGGTGCGAGTCTGGCTGTGACTGAGAATCGATGGCGACGCCCGAGTCGGGATCAGCCGCATCGGGAGCGGAAGCCTTCTCAGCGATCGAGGGGTTACGGCTGGTTGACCACAAAGACCATCCCCATGTGCCTCTCCAGGAGCCTTCGTTGACCGAGGCTGCCTCCTGAGATTTGACCGAAGGAGGGCTCACGGGCAACGGCTGCGCCAAGGCCGGTTTCGAAACTTGCTGAGAGGAGGCCTTCACCTCGATGGCCTGTTGAGCAGTGGTAGGAATCTGCTCGTCAAGTGGTCGCTGCTGCTGCCGCTGAAGTTGCTGATCCTCGACCTGAGGAACTACTGAGCTCCTGCTCCAAATGCTCCTCAAAGAGAAGGGAGCCCCGAGCGAGCTGGCAGAGGTAGAGGAGGTCAGGGTGGAAGAGGGAGGTGGAGCCAGAGACGGTGTCGATGGAGGCCCTGGCGCAGTTCCCTTTGTCAAAGCCGAGGCTTTGATAGTCCCTTCGTCCACCTCTTCACCTTGTGCCTTCTGAAGATCCATCTCAGGTGTAGGAACCGACAATGGTGCAGATGCTGATGACGAGAACGATGGCTGCGACAGAGGCGCGGGATCGCTGGACTCCTCCACCACCTCATATTCCCTTGCGAGCCAAGTCTTCCTGCGCACTTTCTTGACAGAGTTCTTGTGGTTCGGAGGAGAGAGATGTTCGTTGCTCCCCCTCTTCTCCTCATGCTCTCCAGTCGAGATCAGAGGACCTAGTTTCGGCCCTTGGTCACCCTTGCCCGATTCAGGCTTTGACTCTTGAGGGGAAGCCTCGGAGCGAGGATCCGACTTGCGTTCTCCTTCCTCCGACCCTTGGTCCGCCGCGGGTTCGAATTTAGTCGGCTCGTTTCTCCAAGGGAGCCAGCTCACTCTGCGGGAAGCAGCCAGCATCCTCTGCTTGTTCTGCCGGATCGTGGAACCGCCTTCTTGGCTCTCTCCGGACTCGGCACCAATGTTGGTCCCGTCATCCATCACCACATCTCCTTCTGCGTCCTGCCTACTTTTGAGAGCCGACCGAGGCATTACCGTGGCCCTCGAGGAGGATCTCTGAGGCGAGAATGATGAGAGATCGATACCGAGGGAGCGCCTGAAGGCGGCCTCGTCCTCGTTCATGGGAGGAGGGGGCTCGTCGTTGTCCAAATCCATGGCGTCACTTTCGATGATCGCCGAAGTTCTGGGTGGTCGTGGCCGAGGCCTCGCTCCTGGTGCGATCCCTGGTCCCAAGTACGGTGCCGCAGAGTCGCTTGGCTTGGACTCTTGGAACGGAGCAGAGTCTTCGGCGTCACCATTGCCCGAGCCAAAGCCAAACCAGGTCCTTCGTCTGGATGCAGCCCTTTGGGCCGCCTGGTCGCCCGATGGTCTGGCTCTCGGGAGAGGTGAGGGGGAAGGTGGCTCAAGAAGAGTTGGCCTTTGCATCGAGGCAGAATCATTGGACGCAGCCTCCTCGAACCTCCTCTTGGACATGATGGAGTCGTCCCTGGTGAGACCTTTGCTGCCCGCAGAGTGGCTGGGTCTCTTGGGCCGCAGGGTGGCTGCGCTGACGTCGAGCGGCTCCTCCTCCTCCTCGGCCTTGACAGTGTTTTGGTTGGGCCTTTTCTCTGCGCCCGAGTCTTGGGACGACCGGCCAGAAGAAGAGTAGGAAGAAGGGCTTGCGCCGAGCACCCGTGAGATTCGGAAGTCGTTCTCGGTCGAAGGGGAGGGCCGGAGACGGGGTCTGGCCGAGTTCAGCGGGGCAGAGCGAGTGGGAACGGGTGCTGGGATCGGGCCGATCTGGCTATTCCTCCTCTGCGAGGCAAGAGGGTTGGGATAGGCCTGTTGCTGGGGCCTTTGCCTTGGGAGGGCGCCACCAGAGGTACAAGGAGTGGAGCTTGTGTGTGGCACGAGGTGGTTCTCGTGGTTGCTCGGTCGAGGCGCTGCTGTGGAGGATGGGGTCGCAGTGATGGACGAGGAGGGTGGTCGGCGTGGAGCCTGACTCTTGGTGGAGGAAATCTCCTCCGAGGATGGCAAGGAGATGATTCCTGCAGAGGTGGACGGCTTGCTTAGCTCGGAGGCGCTGGTCTGCTCGGCGTGGATCACCTGTCGGCTCTTTCCGATCTCGATGCGACTCCTACTGACGAGGTCCTCGGCGGGATTGCGGAAGCCGCTGAGGTCTACGTTCCTGCGGGACCTGGTGGAGGCGGTGGTCTTGATGCTATTGAGGGTGGAGGAGCTGGTGACGCGCCTGAGGCTGGCAGCGGCCGAGCCCCGAGGCCTTCTGGGCGAAGGGAGGCTCGGGGCGTTGGTAAAGTCGGTGGTGAGCCTGTTGGGGGGGAAGAGGAGGGAGGAGGAGGAGGCGGAAGGGGTGAGGAAAGGTGAAGGGCTGCCGACGGATGGCGCTGAAGCCCTCGGCTTCAGAGGGGAGGGTGCGAGGAGGGAGGCTTGAGGGGCGGTGGAGAGAGGGTTGGATGAGGGGTTGAAGGAGGTGGACCTTGGTATCTGGTTGTCGGCGGTGGTGGTGGCCCTGTGGGGGGAAGTGGTATGGGAACGAAGGTGGGAGGATTGGATTTGTGATCGGTTTCGGTTTGGTGTGTTACGGGTATGGCTGCTCGAGTGGTCGGTGAAAGGATTCATCAGAGAGTGCAGAGCGAGGTGGCCATCAGGAGTCGATGGCTCGGCGAGGGTATCGGAAGGGGTTCAAGTGGAGGATCGGTGGCTGGTGGCTGTACCTGTCGTGAAGGGATTTTGGTTGGAAAGTGGGTGGTGAGTTGGTGTATGAGGATGAGGATGATGGGAATGGTGAAAGTGGTATTGTATGCTGAGGGTATGGTATGATGTGGTAAGGAGGGATGTGGTGGAGTCGGGAACAGCTGGATATGTGGCTCAGGGGGGAGGTTGGGTTGGGTTAAAGGGGGAAGGAGGGGCGGAGAGGAAAAAGGTTGTTGCAATCCAACAAGTTTTGTCAAGCCGCACATGCAACATGCAGACGCATCCGCCCTCCTCTTGACCCTCTCACCCGTCCAACCCAAAGCGAACAGATGAAAGCGTAGACGAAAAGGAGACGGTGATCAGCTCCGTCGTTTCTCCCTGCCTACATCACTTCGGCCCGGGTCGGGAGACGATAGAAGTGGGGAAAAAGGGTGGTGTTGTCGGGTGGCATTCATTCATCAAAGCGGCAAGAGAGTGACTCTGCTATGGCGCTCCAACCTGACCAGTCTCGGGATCAGTGAACGGAACGAGGGTCAAGCATGGATGGTCATCATTTTCACGCATGTATGCACACACACACAACACATACACACACAAATAGGAGTCGCACTCTGTCATGCATCCGTGATCCGAGAGGGACACAACAGCTGCTGTTGATGGTAGTGTAGATCTTGCGAGGATGGCCGAGCGGAGAGGGAAAACAAGCGCGCAACGCAGCCAACAGGAGAACGTCCCCCCCCCCCCCCCTTCCCCTTCCTTTCAGCAACTCCCAGTCACTCGAGCTCACCTTCACACTACACTCCATCCACCCACGGGCGAGGGGAACGAAGGACTTCGGGTTTCCATCTACAGGATTCACTTCGTTCTCATCGTTCGTTCGATTCGATTGGATGTTTTTGGCCCCATGTTGGAGAGAAGGGTGGTGGCAGAAGTGGAAGTGGGGGTTGGTCTGGTTCATTCTTTCTTTGGTCTTGGAGGAAAAAAAAGAAAGGAGACGAAGAAGACGATGGCTACAACTCGCTCCTCTGTCTCTCTCTCTCTCTCTCTCTCTCTCTCTCTCTCCCTGCCTGCCTTGTTTACCAAGCCATGCCATGCACCTTTCCCCCTCCCCCGTATCCCTCCCTTGCTCGGGACATCTCGCAGGCTCACGGTGACCGTGGCGAGACCCTCGCAAAAGAATCCCGCTAGTTGCCAGATGGATTGTAGCCTCCTTGGTGCCATTCCCTCATCTCAGGAAGTGAGAAAGTCGCGGAGAGAAAGGGATGGAGGAGAGAGAGAGAGAGAGAGAGAGAGAGAGAGAGAGAGAGAGAGAGAGAGAGAGAGAATGATTCATCTTGAGACCAACTTTGGCAAAGTTGCCCCCCCCCCCCCTTCCCTTTCGAAGCAAAGCTCACCCAAACTCTTACACAGGCACACGAACACCTGCACAGGCTGCTTTTGTGACTGTGACTGAACATGGCCTATCCGATGGTCGTGAGCGATGTGGCACAAGCTCGCCCAATCGTGATCGTAGAGGGGAGAGAGAGAGAGAGAGAGGGGTTAGGGGAGGAACGGGCAGGCGAAGGGGTGTGAGTTGGGTGAGGGCCCCGTTTGCATCCTCCTTGTTGTTTTTTCTCGTCCAATGCCTTGCTTGGCCGCACAGACCCTTTTGCTCTCTCGCCTCCCCACTTTACACGGTCACGAACTTGTCGGCCTTCGGTCACGCGTCCACCCGCCCCCTGATCATCAGATTCACTTTTCTTTTTTTTTTATCATCCTTCTCCAGCTTTCCATGTCCATCCCTTCCATCCTTCACCCTCTCCACCTGGTCCAACATCCTCTGCAGGGCTAGCATCCATCCAACCGCAAAAGAAAACCCAGATCAACAAGGGGGGCGACAAGAGCGAGGGGGAAGTGAGCCAAACCTTTCGGATCGGAAAAGGCCAACCTACTACCACAACCAACATCACAACCGACCTCCATCTCCCCCATCCGGTGCTTGAACAAGGAACCCTCTTCTTCCCGCTCGGAACCTCCCGAGTGCACGCGCCTCCTCTAAAGATCCCATGTCCACTTCCGCCTTTGCGACCTCATCCTCTAGCATCTCCGACCAGGCCTTCCTGGATTCCAGCTGGACGAGGGTCTTGCAAGATTTCCTCCCTGACCGTCCTCTCCCTCCTTCAGGAGGGGATGGATCGGTTGAGGCTGAAGGAGGAGGAGGAGGCGATCAAGAGTCGGAAGAGTACGAGTGGACCTATCAGGAGACGACCGAATTGGTCACGTTAGACTTTGGAACCAACCACTTGGCAGAGGCCGCCCTCTTCTCTTCCGCTTTCAGCCTAGGCGGCCTCTCCACATCTTCTTCACCCTCCTCATCCAACCCCGCCATCCACCGAGAAGCCGAGGTCGGAGTCGCCGACCAAGACCCAAGAGCCAGGAGGTACCATTCCGGTTCGGCGAGGAGCAAGAAGAGGGATTACACCAACCAACTCTCTTCCAAGGCTTCTTCTCAAGCTTCAAGATCCACCTCCGACCCCTCCACCACCGTCGAACCTTCCTCCTCCTCCTCCTCCTCCTCTTCCACCAAGGCCTCGGGCAAACCTTTCTCCATCACCGGTCTGGAAACACCCTCTCCCTTGGTCAAACTCGGTAACACCTTCTTTCGAGGGGTTTGGGACGAGTTGGTGGGGACCGAGATCGTCCTGGTGGAAGATCGTGATCCCACCAGGCCTCTAGGGAAACGTCACACCGTGAGACCCATCCCTCCGGATCCTCCTGGCTATGAACGTGGTGGGAGGCCCACCACCGGAGGAGAGGATCCGAACCTCCTCCTCCGACCCGACGCGAGATCCTCCACCTTGAAGAGGAGGATCCACCTTGTCCCCATCTACGACCCCAGGGATTCCGAAAGGTTACCTCCCGATCCCGGATCCAATTGGTTGGCAGACCCTTCGTTGGACCAAGACCAACCAGACCAACCTACTTCCCCCTCTTCCTTCACCCAAGCTTGACCATTCCAACCTTCCCGCACCGAATACCGATATTTTTTCCGATGATGGAGGTCCGGGCAGGGAGGAGGGCGAGGAGGGGTTTGAAGCGCAGACTCGAACCTCAAGACCGTAGCCGGCAGGAGAAGAAAAAGCTGGGGAGGGAGGGTTGGGAAGGGTTAAGAGCAAAGTCAGAGCGAGCGTAACCGTCTCCACAGTCCATGTACCATCTCCATCTGCTGTCACAACCTCTCAGTGCAAGCGAAACAGAGCGAACAAGAACAACAAAGTAAATTGTTACTCTTCTTTTAAAAAAAAAAAAAAAAAAAAAAAAAGAAAAAAAAACCCTCTTGCGCATATCTTTCATCCAATCTCTCAAGCCAACAACCTCCCCTCACCCCAACTCTTCCTGCTCAAAAAAATTGCCCGCCGTTTCCTAGACTCTCTTACATGCCAGTCAGGGGGTAGTATTGGATTTCAACTTCGAGGACGAGCGAAACACGAGGCGCTAAGCGCAAATTCAGGCCCATTCGTCGTCCGAGTCATCCAGGTCACCCTCTGCGATCTCCTGAGCCATCTCCCTCTCCCTCTCTCTGGCAGCCGAAGCCGAGGCGAGTTCGGCCTTATGACCGTTGAGTGGGTAGCGCATCGCCTGCGTTTTGGGGGGAACGTTCCAAATTGTGAATGAGGGGAGAAGAAGCGGAGAATCGTCAGTGCTTCGTGAACGTCTTTCGATTTGCAAGGAAGGGGATGGGCGGGCGGGTGGCAATCCCTCACCTTGACGCTCTCATTGTGTAGCCCAAGGCAAAAGTTGATGCGCTGCTGGAACTGGAGCATGGGCTCGTCGGTCTCGTAAATGTCCCTCTTCTCGCGGTTGACCATCTCGGCCTTCTCGTGGTCGACCCTGGTGCCGGAGGCGTCCACGACGCCGTCCCTGATCGCCTTGGCCACGATGTACTCGGCGTCCTCCTCCGACTCGAGGTGGAGCTTCCTCGTGATGTCCGAGAGCGAGATCCTCGAGTAGGAGAGCGAAATCATTCGGATCCCCGTCTTGATCACGTTGTGTCGAAGTCGGAGGATGAGCGAGTAGGTCTTATCCGACTGGAACAGGCTGCTGTATCGCTGCAGCGTCGTCTGGAATAGCGAGAGGTCGCCAACGCGCACCGCTGGTGTGGAGAGGGGTGGGAGGGGTAGCGCAAGCGTGTAGGTCAAGTCAGTCATGATGCCGGTGCCATGGGGAATTTCAACGGGCGCGCGAGGTGTGCACCAACCTTGGACGATCTCCATGTAGGGGGCGAGAGCTTTCCTCAGGACAGGCAGCCTGAACAGGCTTCTTTCTGGGATGTCACCCATCAAGAGCTCAACAACGATCAAAAACTTGTGGGCGGTCTGCAAGAATCCGGCGGCTGTCTGCACGCTTCCGGCCGGAGCCTCGCCTGCCTTGTCCGCGTCGGAAGGTTTGGAGCCGGTAGGTTTCGAGTAGGGTTGGATTTGTGGAGCGCGTCTGATGGCTTGCTGGAGATGAGTATGGGCCTCGGTGTAGTTGAGCTGGACGGCGCGGATCCTTCCGACATAGTAATCGTATCTGGCCACTTGGGGGTTTCCAGCACTGCTCCTGGGGAAAGGTGCCCTCGCGACGAGCTTGTCGGCTTGGTCGTACAAGTTGTTCTCGACAATGTAGGATCGTAGGAGCTGGTTGATGACTGTGGCCGTCGTTTCCGTGTCATGTCGGAGAGAAGAGGTCCTGTGGAGGGCCAAGAGCTGACTTCGAATGGCGGTGAGGCCACCCTCCGACGACTTTACCTTCTCCCTCTTGAGCTCCTCACACCTTCCCATGTAGAAGACCGTCTTGGCGCCGAGGTGATCCAAGGTTCTTCGGTTCAATGATGTGATGGTTTGAAGGGAATCGGAAGCCAGTTTGGATGCCTGAGGCGGGGCACCAGAGGTTGGGAGAAAGGAGAACACTTTTCGTTTAGCAAATGCAAGGCTCACGCTTACGGCTTGTTAGGAGGTTTGAATGGTGCGAGCGGAATGGCGGTCAAGGAGAGGCGAAAAGGACCAAAGATCAGCTCACCTCGTCGTACTTGCTTCCACTGTCCAAGAGGTACACGATCACCAAGAGCCTGAGGTAGGCCTGGACCTCTGGTTGAGCCTCCGGAAGCCTGACAGCAGGCTGCTGTGGCTTTGCCTCCTTCTCCTTGGACGGCGTGGATTCAGCGTCAATGTCCATGGACTCGACCTGGTCGGCGGATGGGACGGAAGGTTGGTAGGCCGAGGGTAGGAAGGCCAAAAGGTTGTCCTTCTGAGCATCCTGTGAGGTGATGGCCTCGTGGATGACGAGCGCTAGAACCTCCGGGTGTTGAAGGATGTTCTTCCTCGTGTAGGTCAACGTCCTGAGCACTCGGGCGGTGAACCTCTGCTCGATGTGGGATACCGACCTCTCTATGAGTAGCAGGTTGTGCCTGAGGAGGGAGAGAAGTTGCTCCTTTGGATTTGGCGGAGGTTTTGGAGTAACGGGCTTGGCCGCTACGCTGGGCTCAGTGATAGGTTTGGGCTCCGGCATCCTGGCTGGCCTGGTCGTAGGGGTTGTGTGATGGGAAGGTGACGATCTGTAGGATGGGAGAGGTTTACAGAAGGTGAATGAAACGGGGGAAAGAGTGGATCGAGAGTCGATTGCTTCTGGTGCGTAGGATCGTTTTTGGATCCCAGGTGACGATGAATGGGGAAGGAGGGAGATGGACGGCAGTGGATGTGGTTGGAAGGGGAAGGGTTGTTGAAGACGAAGCCAGTTTGCTGGTTGAGGTTGGGAAACCCCTGTACGTGAATGGATGACGACAAGACTTGGCTGTGGTCCAAGCGGAAGCCGCAAAGTGGAGACAAGAGAGAAAGAGAGGCTGAGGGAGGCGGAGAGACGCGCGTCTTCGATCACTCCCACCCCACCAACCAACACCTCTTGGTGCGTTTGTTCCTATCCCCCCCCCCAAAGGTTGGAATCCAACCAAGCACAACCAAGGGAGCTTCTCTTCACCAAAAGCCTAGGCCCTCCCCTCTCCCTTTCCATCGAAACCCAACCACGTAGCCAGAAGGAGAGCGTAGACGTGCCAAAAGGATCGGGTTCATCTGTGTATCTGGGAAGATTTGTCCCGTGCTTGTAAAATCACAACGGGAACGTGGTATCATGACGAGTGCGTGGAGAGGCGAGGAAAAGATCAAACCTGAAAAGTGGCAGGAAGGGGGGTTCACCATGTCGATGGAGGGGGGTGTGGAGATGCTTCATGTTCCTTTTTTGTATCTTCCTGCTCCTTCATATATACAGCGATCCTGCCCCATCCCCCACATGTAGTCAGCCAAGATCCAAGAAGTGGAGAAGGGGGGAGCGAGGAGTGAGTGAGAGAGGGAAGCGATGCTACGAGACCATTCGTACCCTTTCCTCTTTGCCCCGGAAATCTCAAGGACCCCTGGCCGCTCTCTTTTCGCGAAATCAAGAGGAGAGTGATCTGGACGAAAACGCATGAGAAAAATTGGAACGAAAACCGAAACCAGATGAAACCGAAACCAGATGAAAAAAGGTATCTTTCCCCGCTCCACCCCTCACTTGTCATCCACTGTGGAAATGTAGAGGCCCTCGTCCTTCTTTGAAGCCTGGGATTCGACGTCCTCCGAGTTCTCTTCGACGATCGCCCTGTGCGCGTTGGCGCGGTCCAGGTGCCAGCCGTCGGTGGCGAAGAGCTCGTCGATGGCTTCCAGCTGTGGTGCAAGGGGAGCCGCCGGTTTTGGGAAATGCGGAAGAGAGCGGGGAAGCCGATTGGGGGAGTCAAATGCAAAACGAGAGGGAAAAGGTCAGAAAGAGCCGACCAAAACCGGATGGGAAAGAATGCGGGGGTCCTCCCAACTCGGCCGCCGCCCCACGACACTCACACTTCGCCCTTTGGTCTCTGGCAAATAGATAGCAAGGATGGGGACCCAGGCTGCATTGAGGACCGCAAAGATGATGCTGAGGGAAATGGTGTCAGATGGTATCAGAGGAAGGATGCGCCGTCAGTGGAACCCTTTCCTTGCATTGAATGCGCAGCAAAGCACGCACATGGTACAGCAGCACCGAACTCGAGCCGAGCGCACTCCCTTCCCTCCCATCGCCAGACGCTCTCTCGTACTCACTAGGTCTTCCACCTGATGTTGTCGAGCGCCAAAGGTGTGATCTTGACGATCAAGAAGTTGAAGATCCAGTTGGAAGCCGTGGAAAGCGCGGAACCTTTGGTTCGGATGGTGAGGGGAAGGATTTCGGATGGGATCAACTGCAAAGCAGAGGAAGGTTGACGACAGGGACCACAAAGGATTCCGTTTTCGTTGCGAGAGGCGTCAGCCAATCATCCCTTGCTTCTTATCACCGATGATTCGACTCGCTCGTACCTAGAAAGGAACGAAACGAAACGGTCGAGGAAAAGGAAGACTCACCCAGACCGTCCCTTGGAATCCGATCGAGAAGAAGAGCTCAAAGACGAAGAGCATGGCGCTGGCCGCCCTTCCGTACACGGCAGGGGAGTTCGGCTGCTCCACCTTGTAGACGAGTCCAGCCTGGACGGCCATGACGAGCGCCATTCCCGAAATGCAAGGGAGCAAAAGCATCCTTCTTCCCACCCTGTCGACGAGGAAGATCGAGATGGTCGATCCCAGGATCAAGCACATGTTGACGCCACCAGAGAGGAGCGACGCATCTTTGAGACCCAGGCCGACCGACTGCACGAATAGGGTGGTGGACTGCGGGGTTTCAATCCCGAGAACAAGGATGAGAAACGATGGAGGGGTTGGAGAAGGGATGTATACCAAGTCATCAGTCGACTGGCCCTCGCGCCGCCCGAGTTTCTTTCCTCCACCGACCATTCCGACGACTCACGTAGTAGATGAGGGCGTTGATACCGCCGAGCTGCTGAGCTGCTTGGATGAAGCACGCGAGGAGCAACCTCTTCCTAGACTGGATGGAATCGTCACTCCATCCGCCACCGGGGGCAAAGAGACCCTTCCACCCCTTGACGGTAGCCGCCCTCTCGTGCTCCAAAGCCTGAGCGATGCCAGCGTAGGCCTCCTGGACCTTTGGGGTGGAGGCCGGAGCGTTGTTGAGCCTCTCGAGGATGGCCATGGCGTCCGCGTCCCTCCCTTGCGAGAGGAGCCATCGAGGCGTGTCGGGGATGATGAAGGCGGTGATGGCGAGGACGACGATGAAGACGAGCTGAAGCAGGATCGGGATCCTCCAAGCCTTGTTGCCCGTCACGCCACCGAAGTTGAACCCGTAGTCCGTCCAGTAGGAGATTGCGATACCTAAAGAGGTCGATCGACCCATCCATCGACCGGTCATCAAGATGATTAGCTTTGTGTCTCACTTCACCTGCAGGTGATTCATAGCACCATCATCCGTGCTGTAGGCGATCAATCGGAAAAAAGGGAATGCGATACGTACCAAAGTTGAGAGCGGTCAGGTCCAAGCAGACCATCACTCCCCTAGAGATGGCTGGCGAGGTCTCGGCCTGGAGGACGGGGACAGTGGAGTTGATGGCGCCCATACCCAAACCAGAGACGATCCTCCCGGCAATCATGACGCCGACAGTGCTGCTGAGTCCTTGGATCAAGGCACCTGCGACCATGAAGGCTGAGCCCATCAGGATGGTCCTCCTCCTTCCGAGGAAGTCACCGACGACAAAGGTCGACATGGCTCCGAAGAAGCAACCGATCTCGTAGAGCGAGACGATGTTGCCGATCGTGTTCGAGTCGGGGTAATCGAATGTCTCCTGGAAGGCTGGTGTGTTGATCAGGCCTCCCATGACTCCGTTGTCGTACCCTACCAAGAGGAAACCACTGGCGCAGCAAACGGTGATGACGGTCATGAGCCAGGTCCCGGAGAAGCCAACATCGAGACCCACCCAGTTGCTCTCCACCCTCCTCGGCACGAGTCCTCCCTTGTAAGACGCCATACTGTCGATCGAGATCGGTCGTGCTTGTTCTTTCGTTCGTTCAAGGCAGTCGGACGGTTCTGGCTCGTGTGGATGGGGACTACCTCGCTTGCATGTAAAGAGCTTTTCTCCGGGGGAGGGGCGTAAAGTTGAGGGGGAGATCAAGTCTCAAGGGTAGAAGTTGTGGTGTGGGAGAGCGAAGGGAAGATGTGGAGGAGATGATGATGGAAGAGGGGAAGGGGTGCAGGTGATGTCAAGGAGGGAGGGAGTGATTCAGTGAGTCCATATTATAGGTTCTGATAGGACGGATGGTCATTCTTGGAGAGTTGTCATGATTGGGAGAATCTCGATCCAGCAGTCCTCAGTCCCGGTCGTGATCTGCTACGCTGTACATCTTTCATGTGTGTGTGTGTGTGTGTGTGTGCGTGCTTGCGGGGTAGGTGACCTTTGAGAAACAGATTTGGTGTTCATTTTCCACTTTGACCTTTGCTCATTCTTCATTCTTTCTCCCTTTTTTTCTTATTCCCTTTCTTAATTTTTTTTTTCATTTTTCTTCTTTTCTTTTTTTTTCCCAGTCGTTCCTCTCTCCTCGATTGGACGGCACCTTGTCTCACTTCGACCTTGGGATGCCAAGGTTTGGGTTGGGAGGGGACGACAGCATGGTTTTCACCTCACGCACTGGCCCCACGGCTCGCCAGATCTTGAGGGGGTTTACGGGGAAGGAGTTTGAAAATTGGATCCGGGGAAGGGGAGGAGCGGACCGGTCAAGGTGGGGAGGAGGAAGGGAAGAGATCCATCATCGGGGAAGGAGGAGAGCGTGGGTAGGAGAGGAGGGGAGGGGAATAGGATCTCGGATCGAAGGCGCGGGGGCGGGGGGGCGGGGGGCGGGGGGCGGGGATCGGAAAGGTGGCAAGAAGAGAATGCAGATGGAGGAAATGCGAAAATAATGCTACGAGTTGCATAAGCCGCCGGGTGTATTCTTATTCTCTTTCTCTCCTCCCCTCCCCTCACTCCTAATACATGCGCAGGCAACTCCTCAAACATGCACAGGTACGGTGGATGCCGTGCCACATGGCGACAGGAGTGTTTCAAAAAAAGAGAGGGGAGGCGCAAGAGCAGAGCTTGGGAGGCGATTGTGAATGTGAGTCAACAATACAGGAAAGTAGATGCATACAAACAGTCGATCGAGTCCCCGCACACGATACGTACTTGATCTGGATCACGATGGTGGATGTCGTTGTGAGTGAAATGAATCGTTGCAGTTCAGCCATGTCTCGATCCACGCACACAGTCCAAGGCGATTCACATGGATCGACTCCACCTTGGCCTTCCCTCTTCCACACCCCCCCCCACTCCCCCCACCCTTCTCCACCCTTCTGCGCCGCGATGTGCTTCTCTAAGACGGCGCCCCGCCTTGGTGTCGTCCATCTTGTGATATGGGGGAAGAAAAGGGAAGCCCAAGCGTGCAGATTGGGATTGTCTTTTTCGCACGAGAACACCAAAGGATTTCGTTGCCACTCCTCTCCTCCCTCCCTCGACTTGCTCTTCATTTTCTTTTCTTTTTGGCCAGAAGACACCCTCTCCCAAGTCAGCCCAGACCCAACCGAAGCGATCCCCTGGTTTTGGATCTCGTCGTGCTTTGAACCAGCGTAGCTTCTTCAATTTCCCCTTCGCGCGATCCCGGCCATCACGGTTCGAGGAATCCCACCTTTCGGCTCCTGATCTGATCCATTCGACAACGTTCCCACTACCTTCCGTACGTACACAGCATCTGATCACAGGAGGTTCTGTACAGATAAGCTCGTCTTCTTTGGGAGATGGTTCCTGGGTTTGGATCGCGCTCCTCCTTCCCAAACGCGATGAAAGGGCAGGTCATGTCATGATACTCCTGTGTTTTCCGACGCATCTAAGGTTGCTTGCAGCCGTAGGCTCGATGCATCATTCATGCCGGACGCCACCCTTGGTTGGTCCACGCGGAAGAGTGTCGAAGCCTTTAGAGGGGGGCTAGGAGGGGACGATGTGCATCAGGAATCCATCTGGACTCCTTCAAGCAATCACGTTTTTCATCAGTCAGAGTCGGATCGGACAGCAGAACCACCATGGTCGACTTCACGTGGTGGAAGGAAGCAGAGAGGACCGGTCATCCGGAAATCGAAGCGGGGGCGGGGGAGGGAGGGAAAGGGGAGGAGGATTCAAGCCTGAGGCACTCTTTCTCCGACTCTAGCTCGTGATCTTGAAAAGTTCGGCAAGCGAACGCGAAGGTTTTTTTTTTCTTTCATACTTTCCTCCCCTTCTCTTCCTTCCTCTCCTCCTTTCCTTCCTCGTCGCATTCGTTGAGCTAAGGTTAGGAGGATGGTTAGCCGCGATTCAGAGAGCTGAAGGAAGGAGTCAGAGGCGGGGTTTGTTTCTTGGAAGACATTTGCTTGATCCTGCGCGGAACCATCCGGCAAAGTGGAGAAGCTACGGTCGTAAACTCAAGACTCGTACGAATAGCGCCTAGGTTCTCCCTTCCGCCCCCTCCCCATCCCCCCCCCCCACGTTCATCCGGTCCGAAGCTTCCTACCACTTCAGAAAGTCAGGTAAGGCGGTTCCTTGTCTACGCTCTTTCCCCTTCTCGCAGACGACGAAACCCACTTGCTAAAACCGACCTTACACCTCTACATCTTCCTTCCCAGATCGGCTTGCGAATGGATATCGGTGGGGAGGGGGGGGGGGGGTTTTTCCTTTTGGTCCGTGATGAGCGTGAGGTGTCCACTTTCTTTCGGTCCGATCAAAGCGATGAGTTAGGTTCCAGTGAAGCGAGTGGGGGATCTGGCGGGAGTCGTCGGAGGCGATCCATCCCCTCTCATCTTGTTTCTCTCCGCTCCACAGGGTTTTTATTTATTTTTTCTTTTTGTTTTTGCTCTCGTTTTTTTTTTTTTTTTTTTTTTT
>KZ819990.1:1839-29361 GCA_003144235.1 Violaceomyces palustris | reverse complement strand
AAAAAAAAAAAAAAAAAAAACCCACCGTAGCATTTCTTTCCTTCATGTTCTTTCCTCATACCCAACTCTCAACACTCACACTCACACACTCGCTGTAAAACTCCTCTCCCGCCCCTTGTGTATAAATCCTTCATCTCATGGATCTCTTCCTCCGATTTTTTTCTCCTTCTTTTTTCTTTTCTTTCCCTCCGATTTTTCCTTCCATCAGGAAATTGGCTCCACCTTGATTCCTCTCCCTTGCGAACCCAAACCCAACCCAAACCCCCCAGATGCCTTACCATACTCACACTCTCACTTCCGAATCGTCTCCGCGCTGTTTCTCTTAGCGATCTGTACCATTTCAAACACCGCATCCCATCCCTCCACCGTTCTCCAAAAAGAAACCGTAAACTTTCTTTTCGAAATCAGAAAAATCACACTCGTCCTCAGAGCCACGGAATCT
The DNA here is from genome assembly GCA_003144235.1 of Violaceomyces palustris. Classification (NCBI taxonomy): domain Eukaryota; kingdom Fungi; phylum Basidiomycota; class Ustilaginomycetes; order Violaceomycetales; family Violaceomycetaceae; genus Violaceomyces; species Violaceomyces palustris. The sequence goes on along the minus strand of KZ819990.1, from coordinate 28,919 downwards.
CTTTGTCCGAGTTTCTTTTTCTTTTCTTTTTTTTTTTTGGTGAGAGAGAAGACATTATTTGTGCGCAAGGAACTACGATTGTTGATCTTCGCGAAACTGTTCGTCTTCTCTTTGAGAAAGAGTCGCGTTCGTGAGCGTGAGAAATTTCAAGTGAGAATTGGATCCGGAGGATAGGAGGTGGCTTTCGAAAGGAAAAGAAAAAAAATCAAAAAAAGAGCGGAAAAGAGCAAAAAAAAGAAAAAAAGAAAAAAAAGAAAGGTCCGAAACAAATTAGAAAAAAAAACATGCGTTATCGTTGTTATTTTTTTTTTTTTTTTGGCCGCCATCCTGTTTGCGCCCCTTTCTTTTCTTTTTAATGAAAAGTAAGAGAAAGTGAACGAAACGAACACTTCCCGGAAAGGTTGGAGTTGGTTCACCCCTTGGCGTGAGCAAATGATGGAATCACGTTCCGACTCCATGGTGACGGGGTGTAGCAAATCCTCCTCAACACGGAACGCTCTCTATGAAGGGAAGGGCCTCAGGCGGATTCCTGTGGGAGGATGAAAGAGAGAGGAGGGGGTAAGCATAAAGTTGATGAAAACCCACGAAAGGGAATGAGATTTCGTGGGCTTTCCGCGTCCTAAGGTCCCACAGTCACCACCCCACCATCCCCTCCAAAGGTGGAGTGTGGGGCCCTCTAAACTGGGTATGAAAAGAGGAAACCGCGTGGGTGGGGGGGAGGGCACAAGGGGCCTTTTGTGTAAACTCGAGCTTGTGGGACCGAGTCGGTCGAGCATCAAAAGGAGAGATGTTCAGGCTTTATCAACCCAAGCCCAGAATGTGATGGCTAGAGTCCAAGTCTCAAGCCATTCCCGTCAAGCAAAAGTAAGGGTGGTTCTTTCTCCTCTCTCCCCACCTCTCCTGGTGCAAGTAGCAAACCGATGGCAGCGTTTCCACCAGTTTTTTTTTTTTTTTTTTCTCTTTCCAGACATCTGATCACGTTCAGATGAATTTGAGGAGGATCTGTGAGGAGGTCAGTTTCGTGGGGAATCAAAGCTTGTAAGGCGGGGTTGAGCCCAGCCTTGGCTCAAATCGGATAGGGTAAAAACTCAAAAAAAAAAAAATCTGAACAAGAAGGATTGCCTCCTTCCTCTTTCTCCGTTCATTTCATTTCCCCCTTCAATCCATTTTCGGGCAAGCCCCCCCGCCGCCCCCCGCCCCCCCCTCTCCTTTTGCCAAAATGAAGAGAAAAGAAAACGGCCATCGGGATTAGGCGTTGTGGAACGCGCTCAAGCTTTCTCGGGGCCGACTTTGGGTAGGACCGTCTCTACTGATGGCTTCGCATGGGCGTACACGGAGTTCCGTAAAGGTCCTCAACGGACTCTTTCATGAGGTCCTGAGGTGATCGTTTGGTCCTTCCTCTCTCTAGCAAGGCTTTCTTATACTTGCATTTGAGTTTCCGAGACGAGATGATTTGGTTGCGACGGATGGCGATGTTATCCCGCAACAGGATTTTCTGACCGTGGGGGTGGCCCAATTTTGATGGAAGTGATGAATGAAAAGCCATATCAGAGGAACTTTGGCTCGCGAATGAAATGAAGCTTTGACCTTCCGCCACAGGAGGGGAGGTCAGGAACCAAAAAAAAAACCATTCGCCCCTTTCCCTCCTTTCTCTGTACGAGGAAAATCAGCTCGTGGCCCTTTTAGGCTTCCTGGTTGCGAACCAACAGCGGTGCTGGAAACCTCAGGACTAGAACCCTCGGAAGAGGAAGCAAATAGTGTGGATCCTCCCAGCCAGCAGGGGCGGTTTCGTTCGAAGGTTAAAAAGAGGCTAGCTTTCACCCAGCTCAGACCATTTTGATGGAAAAAAGGGTCACGACCTCAGCTTTCAATCGCATCGAGAAATCCCTTTCCAAGAAGCTGGCGACACGATCTCTTCTTTCTCCCACCCCTTCCGCTCTCTCTCTCTCCTCTCTCTCTTCCTTTTGCGCTCGGTGCAAGCTGGTATCGATCCTCTAGACCCCCAAAATCCATCGAATCAACAAGGGTAAGCTCCCCCAAGGATGACCTCCAGGATCGCTAGTCTCGTCCTGAGCTTGGCCTTTTTTGGATCCCTGGTTGCCGGAGACAAGTATGCCTCTGAATTCGAAGAGTGCAACTGGAACAGGCAGTGTCACGGGGGCCTGATGTGCGCCTATAAGGCAGATTCGAGTTCTTGCAATGAATCCCTGAAGGGGTGAGCCTCTTTCTCTCCTCCTCATCGCTCCCTCTCCATCTTGGCGCAGCTCTGACCTTCTCTCTTGTTCCTTCCGGGAAAATTATAAATCCACTGACTGACTCTCCTTTGGATTTTCCTCTTCCACGTCAGTGTTTGTCGAAAAGCGAATCTAGTGCCTGACGGGATTCCCGCAGTTTATAAAGGATGCTGCTACGGGAACAGAGACAACAAGGTCCACGCCTGGTGTCTCGGTCACTATGATTATTACGTTGATGAATGCATCGACCAAAAACCACAATGTTTCTTCGAGTCACACGGTGCATGCCATTGATGGCATTAGGAATACCTCACCCGTTCAGGTTTGATCACATCTTTCCAGCCTCAATCTTACCATCAACCGTCCACCGGGCGTCACGTGGACTGAGAGGAAGACCTTTCCAAAGCAAAGACCTCCCGATCTGACTGGATCTCTCCCCTCCCACCGTCATCAAAATCCCCCAAGCTCAAACTGGTCCCCCTCGCCCGGCATTCTCATCTTCTTGCCATGGCCCTGACCGAGTAACCAACTTTCCCTTCTCCGAAGCGTTCTCGCACCGTCCATCCACCCATTGCAAAGAGAAAGAAGTATGCACACATGAGAGCTAGAAATCAAGTTGAGGTGGGTCTCGGAGGGGGAGTTGGACCCCGAGAAGTTTCGATGTAGAGAGGAGAGAGATCGCGTGTGGTGGGAAGGGTGGGGGGGAGGGGAGAAAGGTGGTTGGGTTTCGGTTCGCCCCTCCCCTTAGGATTATTGAATCCGATCCAGAGCCAGAAAGCTGTAGGAGCAGTCACACACGAATCTTCTCGTGTTTTAATTCTGGACCATTCTTAACAGTCCTGAGTGGTTTGCAGACGCTCTCATCTTGATCTTCGTTTCATTTCACGATCGCTGATGATCCCCCTTTAGAGAGAGCGAGAAAGGAAAGCGGACACGCGAGAGACCCACGCTAAGTAAGAATGTTGAAGGGGGGGGGAGGGGAGAAAGGATAGACCGAAGCGAGGAGTCAGGGAGGGGAGAGAGGTTCGCTAGGGCCGTAACGTCGGGTGCGGGCGGCGAGGTGGTTGGGTGGAAATGGCAGGGTGCAGGGAGACGGTTGTAGTAAACGAGGTGCAACGAACGCACGGAGAAGGCAACTTGCTCTCTCCCATTTCAGCCGTGATCGTTCATGCTGCTCGACTTGGACTCATCAAGGTGAGGGGGTTGTCAATTGGCCATAGTCAGGGGTGCAAGGAGGGGGGGGGGGGGGTAGACTAGTAGATGTGCGAACAGTTTACCTTTTTGAACATGCTCCCACCTACTATACCTACCCTTGTCGCGTTTCTCTTTGGGGTCTCCTTATTCGTTTGCTTTTATTGCTAAGCCATTCGATAATGCTGAATGAAGTATCCATGGACGCACTTCAAGTATGAAACCGCATCTAGATGGAGTGATTCATGTGTACTTTATGCTTCCACCTTTTGACATGACACGTCCTGCCTGGGGGCCGGGATGGCTTGTATCGAACGTGCATCCAAGAATCCGAGCATAGATAGAAAAAACCTGTTCAAAAAAGGGAAAAAGAAGAAGAGGTGAAGAACAAGAGAACCGTAATAATCACGCGCACGGACATGGACCGAGTTGCGCTTTCATGTGAGGGGGAACGGAAATGGTTGATTCGAATTTCATTCTCCGCCAAAGCTTCGTGGGGTGCCGGTCCAGCTCGACTCTTGGGGCAAGTGGGGGGGGGAGGGTGAAGGGAAATCAAGATCAAGCACGCATGATCAGATCCACTTACTGTATTCCTCTTCATTTCGGGCCATGTCTGCGTTCAAGAAGTAGGTGGACCGGGTTCCGTGTGAGTCTTCTTTGCACTCACCTTGGCTCGGAATTCCGTTCATACACAGGACTCCTTTCCATGAATGGAATAACAAGACCGTGTCAACAATCAAACTTACCAGACCGACGTAAACATGGAGTACTCTCTAATCCCGACTTGGTTCCGACCGAGAAGATCTTGGAAAAGTCGCGCGACGCTCCAAAAAAAGAAACCACGTCTTTCTTTCTTTTTTGTTTAAGAAAAAGTCTTGGTGCATGGTCGGTTGCAGGATTCCTTGGATTCAGTACGCGCCGACACATACACTCATGACTGTGACTGCTCTACTCTCCTTCACAGGGTGAGTTTTGTAGGATCGCTCTTGGCCTTCCCCACCTTCGAACCGTATCCTCCCCTGCGGGAGTTCAACTGGCTGGTTTCAATTTCGGTTGACGAAAGAGCGTGCGTCACAAAGGAAGTGGAATTCGAAAAGTAGGGAAAAGCACACGAAAAAGCAAATGAACGGATGGGGCGAGGTAGGGAAAGACATTAGAAAGAGGGATTGCTAACCCCCCTTCCGAAATTCGCTCGTCTCCCTCTCCATCGCCCGGTACAATTTCACGCTGCAGGGTAGCCCCTTGAAACCGCCTGATCCGACCTCCACCAGGGGTCCATGTATGCTGAATGTTCTCTTTGTAGGATGTAGGACCACGCCTCTCCTCTCCCATCCTTCCCAACCACAATGAGGAGGGTCCAAATTCACCAACCTTGCTCCGTGGGTAACTTTTCACTTCTCCTTCCCCTACTTTCCGTCAAGCAAGGCGAAATAGCCTAGTGAAAAACTTCCACCGCCCCTCGTTCGAACGTCCATGGATCCTTCCGTGAGTTTGTGACTTGTGAAGACTTCCCAAGCCTCAATCTCACCTTTTCTTTCGTCTCTTTTTCGTCTCCCCTTTCGACCATCGAGATGATCGTGGTGGGGTTTCCCACAGTCATTAGTGGCTCGCAAGATCCAGGTCATTGACCACCTCGAATCCGGAAGTGATGGTTCTTTGGGCCTGGCTGAGTTTAAAATCGCGACTTTCGTGGTTGCCGTGTTGCAAACATGCTTAGTGGGGTGGTCGCTGTAATCGACCAATCCAAGATGGATTCCTATCCTGGCCCCCCCCCCCCCCCCACTCCCCCGTGTCAATTTCGATTCTTGTCATCCTCACTCATGAACACGCATGACTCCTTGTACTCGTTGTTTGTATTTTGTTTTCCGTTCTTGGTTCGGGCACTCGTGAAACTCGCGCGACCGACTCGAGAGGGATGCATGAATCTTGAGTGCAGATCACCTGCCTACATGACTCTGTGCGTGTCCAAGGGGAAGGGGGGGGGGGGGGGGTTGGGGGGTTGGGTTGCTCGATTCGGATTCTTGCCTTGCGTGATGTCTCTCAAAGTCACAGAGGACAGGTTCCCTGGCATGTCAGCTCGATCCAGGACCTGGATTTCATTTCTGATCCTTTCATCCTTCATTTCCTCCATCCCTTGCCCCCCTTGGGGTTGAGATTTCAAACCAACCCAACCCTGCCATGTCATATTATTCTGCGAAGAAGAATCTTGATTTTCACCTGATCACCATCACGAGTTGCGGCGAACGCGAACCTTGACCAGACTGAGCATTCCCACGAGCAAAGTCGAGTACGAGGCGAACAGTAGAGTAGTCTGTGAATGAATGATGATGAACCTCAGACTCGGACCGCACCTACCGTACGTCAAGCCAGACTTGGTTCGAGCTCGCGTGTGATTCAAGGTGGGGAAGAGAGGAGATCATCCAACGGAGCGAGCAAGAGGCAGGAGAGACGTGTGGGAAGGGAAGACAAGGAACGGGAGACAAGGAAATGGAGGCTTGGCTTCTTGGAGATGCAAAACGGAGAAGCCAATAATCTAGAAACGATCACAACGGAGGGTTTCGTCCAAGGCAGCCTTGTTTCGCTCCCAGTCAGACACGAATGCACACGAGAGAAAGAGGTGAGGCATCCAACTTCAACCCAAGCGGCAGGGACTCGCATCCAAGTCCGCTCCCTCCCCTGGCTTGCCTCTTCTCCTTGCCCCCTCCCCCCCTTGTCTCCTCTCCCCCTCCTCTTTCACCCATTCTCTCCCACCATCCCTCTCCCTTGTCCCCCCCCTTTTTCGAGCTAGCAGACAAATCATTCTCCTGCACATGCAGTCACACCGGCAAGTGTGTGAATGGATGCCCTGCCCCCCCCCCCCTGACCTTCTTCTTCTTTCATTTTCCCCTCTCCTCTCCCTTCCCCCTCTTCGCTTCCCGCTTCACTCTCCGCTCAAGCCTGATTGCCTGGCCCTTCTTTCCATTCGGCTTGCTTTTCCCACTCCCCTTTTTCACCCTCCCTCCCTCTCTTCTCTCCCTTCCCATCGGCTTCCCCACCTCCCTTGCGACGGCGAAGCGTGTCAATCAACTTCCAACGGTAACTGACTGTCATTCAACAGGCGCGATACATACTTCTGTTGTACCAATCATTCATCTGTACGCGAGCACCTGCTCTACTCAAAGTCCGCCTCCACGGGGCTCATCGTCCTCACCCTCTCAGATGCAGTCAGTCCCTCTCGCTCTTTGTCTCTTGCAGTGTCAGGAGTTACTCGCCTTGCCCCCTTCTCTCTCTCTCTCTCTCTCTCTCTCTCTCTCTCTCTCTCTCTCTCTCTCTCTCTCTCGCTCTCGTTCTGGCCCCAGTTCCTTCCATTAACCTCTTTCGACCCTCCGATCTCTTGTAAAGCGTCATCGCAGAGTCAGACTTCAACTCAGAACTGTCAAAGCGGCCCTCCCGCTCAATACCCAAGTCAATAACGTATCTGGGAGTCAAAAATAATCAAAACAATCCATCTCAACCTGCCAAAATCTGAACTACGACAACCACTTCCGCACCCCTCTCTGCTGACACTCTTCATCCTCCGCTCCTCTCGATACGTTCTAATTGCCCTTCCCAAAGCTGCAACCACCACCATCACCACCACCACTACCAACACTTCCACTCCCATCATCAACTCTACCATCCTCATCGGTGACCTCTGTGCCATCACGACACCCGCATTCGATCATCATCCCAAGACCCTTGAATAGCAGCCTTTCTCTCGTTCTCACTCAAATACCCTGGCTTCTCCGGTTTCCATTTCGTAGCTTGCAGCTTGACGATCGCTTTTGTTTCCTCTTCTTGTTCCATTTCCTTGCGGAACTTCTTTCTCTACGATTCTTTCTAAGAGTTCCAAGCTCTCCCAAGTGACACATACCTTCGATCGAGGGAGGAGGCCTTCGAACTTCTTCCCACTATTTCCATCTTGCTCCAGCCTTTTCTGTCTTGCAAAGAACCTCCATAGCCTCTAGAGGCTTGATACATAGCCACCTCCGAATGTACTCTACAACAGAGGATCACCTTGCTCGGCGCCCCTCGTTCGCAGCACTCGAGCCCTCCCGAGCTTCGATTGCTCCATCTTTCTCATCATCTTCATCTTCATCAGCCTACCCGTTGCGAAGATGCCACAAGGTCAGCCGAGAAAACCAAGCATCTTCGTCAAGCATCTCCACCTTCGCCGCGCCGACTCCTGCAAGCGAAGAATTACCAAGGTCTGCCTCGAGGGCTGGTAGCATTTCGACTCTGTGGAGCTCGGCAGATGTGCCTTTCTGCCTCGATCCTCGCGTGGTCCGCATGGAACCATACAGCAGCAGCAGCGGCTCGTTCGCCACAAGCTCGAGACAGGGGTGGAGAGGACCATCGGAGGTTTCCATAAGCAGCTCGTCGAGGTCAGGTTCCGAGTCGAGCATCGCCATTGTAGAGGAGATAAGGGATGAGGGTCGGGGAGCAGGGTTCAAGTATGAAGTCGAGTACTTCCCTCCTTCACCTCCAAGGAGAAGATCGTCCTCCTTGTCATTCACGTGCGCTTCTTCCGGAGAGCCATCACACCAGCCGCCGCGGCAGTCGCAAAATCCAGGGTTGTATCCAGGACCAGTACGGAGAGACGAGTCTGTATGCAGCATGCCCGTGACCGTCTCGTACGGTAGCGGGCTTACCCACGGCCTTGCTTCTCCCTTACCAAGCCCGACAGCGTCTACGAGGGACACAGAAAGGTCAAAGCCGGTCGGTTCACCGATGCTCAACTCCAACGTCTCTATGAGACAAGGAACACCCAGAGGTGAATTGTATGCTAAAGCGGACGAGATTTTCAGGCGTGACTACTCTATCGCCAGCCCCCCTGCATTGCCTGACGGGAAGAATGGCTACGTGAGCCAGCACCAGGCGCAGAGGGACAGCTTCACAACCTCCATTTCAGGAACAGAGCCTGATCTGAGCGAATGCTCCCTTGGCGGCTCTTCGCACTCGTACTCTCAATCCAACAGCTCGTCCAATGCGAGCTCGGCTGACTCCTCCTACTTCCCTGAGCCTGAGGAGGCTTCTGGCTCGTGGTGCTCGGGCGGAGCTCCAAACCGAGGCAGCCTCCAAAGTTCCGAGACCTCGTCTTCTTTCCAGCGTGATCAAACACCGACCCAAGAGCAGCCAAAAAATTTCGGTATCGGGGCCTCGGGGAAGGATTCTGCTGGGCGGGCTGGTTTGCCTCTTTCAAACTCTGGGTCTCCCCGCGGCTTCGCTTCGAGGCATAGCGCAAGGCCGCGGACCGCTGAGACGGAGTCGCCCCAGGGGTCTCCCAACCGCAAAGCAGTCAAGGGGCCTCCCCACCCGATCAAGGTGGGGCGGCCCATGACCACTCAGGCTGTCTTTGCAACTGAATCACCCATCCTCTTGCAACCACAAGTGTCTCCCAGGGCCCTCTCCCCCCCGGTCCAGACGTCCAGTAAGCAGCCGCCCACGGTCGGTTCGAAACTCAGAGCTCGTGCCCTGTCAACCTCCAAGCTCAGACCATCGTCGCCGTGGAAAGCGTTCGGTGCAGATGTACCTGCCCTCCCGAAACGGCCATCAAATGCCGAGATGAGACCTGCAACCGCTCAAGTGGACGGCGAAGAGGCCCGAAGGGGCTCTAGGTTCAGATCTCGCACGGTCGGAGAGGCCGATAGGGCTGTTTCACTCCAAGCCCCACCCCGCAACATCGTTGACGAGCCCTCCGCCGTTCCAAGCGCGCCCCTCCTTCTCCATCAGCGGATGCGACGCCCAAGCAAGGCTGGAACGACGTCGAGCTCAATCAACTCGGCCAAGTCGTTCCTGCAGACGCCAACCCCAAAGTCATCCAACTTCAGCCTGGCCTCTAGCAACATCACCTCAGCGCCAACCACGCCAAAGAGCCCTGCCAGGCTCAACACGGCGACCAAGAACAAGCCTACCGCCGGAAGCGGCTGGGCCTCCTACTTGGGCTCCGGACTGACGCTGCACATCGACCAAGATGGACACCGGCAGGCTCAAATGAGCATGATCTACCTCAGCTACGATCCTTTTGGATCTCCAGAGACCCTGGTCGAAGGTCTTGAGGTAAGGAAATCCACACCGAAGAGACCAAAATCCAGGAGTGATAAGGACAACGAATCCGAGCAAGTGGGCGTGCTCGAGTTTGGTCAAGGGGCCGAGCAGAAGAGGGGCTGGGTCTTCTCTTCGGCACACGGCGAGGCTTCTCCCATCCTTAGGCACCTGAGCATCGGAGACGATACGAAAGCGGATCTCTTGACGAGACAGGCCGCCCTGTCTCTTGGTGAGAATGGGATTTTTGAAGTGTCTGGCCACGAAAGGAAAGGTCAGGTTGCTTGGAAATTCGTGTATCGGGTAGAAGACTGCTTCAGTGGTGATGGAACGGCCATCATTGGCGAAAAGGTGAGTCAAGAAGCGCTTCTCTGCGAAATCCTCGAAGGAACACCGAGAGGGGGGAAAAAGCCGAAGCGAAATCTGACATCATCTGATCGTGTTTTCTTCCACGGCGTCACAGCAACTCTTCCCCGTCACTTTCTCTTGCTCCGCGACTTTGCTGGATCCGAAGAGAGCCAGGAAGTCTCGCATTCTCAACATGGTCAGAAAGCAAGTGGTGTCCAACTTGGTCTCTACTCCGGTCCAAGGCTCTCCTGCTTCGGCCAAGACTGAGCTATCCGATTCGGTCATCCCTTCCCCTGCATCAGGACGAATGCTCCCTCGAAAGCCCTCCCATGCACACTCACTCGCACAGAGCCGCAGGACCAGTTCGAGGCAAACCTCGTACAACGACTCATGGTCTCCTGCCTCAGCTCCGCAAAGGCTCGACCAATCCGCGGTGCAAGTGCCTCCAAACCTTCCGCCAGGGGTCGTTCCCTTCCGTCTGCCCAGGTCGGCGCACAGCATCTCCTCCACCAACTCGAGCTCGATGTCGCATTCGCAACCGTCCACACCCGCTACGCCCGAGACCATCCCAGACGCTTTGCCCCCGCGATCCAAGATGCAGGCTTCACCCATGGATTCAAAGTACGGACAGCATCTCGAGAGGCCCGACAATTGCGTGATCGTACGCAGGAGCCGCGGTCACTCACTCGGCGAGGCTAGCAGAGCCTTTCCGCTCGGCCAAGCGAGCGAGGAGACCGCAACGAAGACCTTACGAGTCCAGCAGAGTAGCATGACGCTCCAGGAGAGGTCCGGCATGGACATGGTTGGCGCGAGATCGCCTGCGAAGTCGTTGGTCGGAAAAAAGCTGGTTCCCATCACCCTCCCTCCCGAGTTCAGGCAGAGACCGAGGATTGACCCGGCACAGCTCGAAGCCCACCGAAAGTACTCGTCCCAAAACCTCCACTCGGAGGCACAGGCCGCTCTTTCGAGCATGCAAGTCCCTCCTGTGCCCGTCGCCATTCCCGAGGTGCACGCGCAGGCCAAGGCTGGCAGTGGCAGGAAGAGGTCCAACACGACAAGTGCGCCCCGACCCCCCACCGCATCAGAAGCGATCAAGCTCGAGTATCTTGCTCGGGAAGCTGCGATCAGCTCGACCAAGGTCGAGAACATCCAGCTTTCTCCAGAGCCTGGCTACAGAAGGACAAGGTGCACTGCCACTTTGGCCCCCAGTGCCTTTGCCGACGAAGGACGCAGCAGGAGGCAAAGGAGCAGGACATCTGGTAACGGGGATGAGCTCAAGGACAACCGTCCGTTCACGGCCGATGCCTGGAGCTGCTACCCACCCATGAGGGACATTAGTGTACCGAGCGGAGGGTCGCTTGGGCTTGAACTCTCGCACGACCATCCTATCTTTTCCAAACGCTTCGCCCAACCTTTGGCCGATAGGATGGAGGTCAGGCCGACGACGGCCTCATCGAAGAGGGACTGCATCATTCTGGACGGCGCTCCGGCCGAAGGCGTGCTCACCCTCCAAGATGCCTTCCAGCCCTCCCCCCTTCCGCTCCCTCCCAGGAAGATGAACCGTCCAAGGACGGCTCAGAACATCTGTCCCACCAACGACGCAGACACTGGTCGACCGATCCGAGCGGCCGCACTGGTCAACTTTTCGCCACCCATGCTCCACGACTAGTTGACTCTAAACAAAACACCATCCTCATCCTCTTCTGACCAATCCACTTCATACCTGTTTCCACACACACGTACACACACACACTCTCTCTACCCCTCACACCTCGAAGTCAGAGACCTGAATCGGAACAAACCCTCTCAACAGCTTGATCCATCGCCCACTTGCGCACACACATATACTCACTTGTACCCTCCCCCCTGTCTTTTTGGAAGGGTGGCCCCCGTAGGCCCTCCCTTCTTTCTGGCGGGGGGGCCCCTTCACGAAAATCCCACTGTATCCTTACCTCACTCTCACGACCTCTTCCACCATCAGACACGCAAAAGAAAAAAACTCTCATTCAGGCATTCATCTCTCTCATCGCTTCTCAAAAAGCCTTCTGATGTATTCCGAACGTCCTTTTCTTTCACAAAGGAAAGGAAGGATTTGAGAGTCACGTCGATCTTTGAAGCGTACCCTTTCCCTCCCTTTTCATCGAGTCTCTCAAACGAATGATGGGGGTTTTGAAGAAATGCGGACGAGTGAATATCTGTGGGAGGTATTTTCGACCGGCTTCACTTTTCAGAAGGAGAGAGGGGAGGGCGGGAAGGGATCCTCAACGAGCGAAGGGAATGTCGTTGGTGACCTCCTGAAGGACATCGTAGAGTACGGCCCTCCTGTTGCCGTAGGCGTCCTTGACCAACCACTGAGCGTGCTTGGCAGCCTCCCTGTCGGTCAGATCAGGTCTGAACCTGTCCCTCAACCTCTGGATGGTGGGTGGACCCTTGAAGGAGGGGAGCTCGGTTCCTAGCATGAGTTTGCAGACGTCGACGATCTCCTCGCAGTAAGGCCTGCAGGCCATGAAGGCTTTGACGACCAGTTCTTCAAACATCCTCTGACCCTGAGAGTTTGGACCACCCATGACGTCCATCATCTCGTGCGAGAGTTTGAAAGAGTAAGGTTCGAACCTCATCCCTCCTGGACCGATGTCGAAGAGGAATCCAAAGTCGATGTGGACCAGGTGACCTTCCCCGTCGATCATCATGTTGCCGTTGTGTCGATCCCTGATCTGAAGGATGTGACAGACGACCGAGTAGGCTGCCATCGATTGGATAAAGTTGAGCCTAGCCTTCTGGAAAGCGACGCCGTCCACGTTGCCGTACTTTCCGATGAAGAATTGGAGGAGGTTGTTGATCTTGGCCCTACCCATCTCGTCTCGAGAGGTGGCGTTGGGGACGACGTCGATCACGCCGCATCCCGGTCCCGTGGCCGTGACCCGGTAAGGGTTGAGGTAGAGGTCGATCCCCACCGTGGTGAAGATGTTCTTGAACATGGCGATCACTTGGAGCGCTAGCACGTCCTGCCTACAGTCGTCTCCGACTTTGAAGATGGCTCCTTGCCAGACGTCCACCTCGTACTTTTTCTTCCTCCCGGAACCGTTCAGCGCTCTACCGCCGTCCTCCTCCTCTTCTCCCCTCGTCACCTCCCTGCGAACCTTGAAGGTGGCCATGAAAGGAGCCTTGGCGTGCGATTGGAGTGGTCTGCCAGACTTCCTGTCCAAGTCTACCACCACACCGTCAGGGTTGCTGGGAAGGTAGACTCCGGCTTCGACCTTGATCTTTGCCATCTCTTCGTCGATCTTGGCCTTCTTCTCCGGCTTGCTCTTCTTGATGAACGGCTTGAGCTTGCCGGAGATGCTAGTGACCTCGTTGAAGAAGCCAAACTCCTTCTCGTAAAAGTCCTGCGCCTCGCCCGACAGGGCTTCGACAATGTTCTTCGTCATCCTGTCCAGCGTCGGCTTCAAAGAGTCCGGGACCTCTGCGTCGTCGTCCTTGAAGCTGTTGGCCTTCATGTTCCAGATGATCTGGTGGCAGAAGAGCTGGGAGATCTTTGAAGTCTCGAAGATGAACTGCTCGACGTAGCCGTAGGCGTCGTCACGCAGCGCCTGGACGACCTGCGGCACGTAGAAGAAGGTGAGCTCGACCGGGTGCTGTTCCAGGGCGCGCATGGCGTACTGGAGCACCATCGGATGGTTTTCGTACTCTGGCTGGAAGAGGCTGATGGCTTCGACGGGAGAGACCGGGGCCCAGTACCGGAGCCACTTGAGATCGGTGCCGTCTTTCCTTGCCAGCCTGAGGTGGTCCTCGAGCACGTACTTGAGGGCAGAGGGAACGTCGACCACCTTGTGAGGTTGGATGCGCACGAGGCGGCCAAGCTCTCGAAGAACGGCTGCGATCTTGAACCTGACGCCCATCTGAACGGCCACGGCGGGGTTGGCACGCCAGGCGATGCCGACCGTTTGGGCCCACAGGGTATCATTCATCGTCTTGGTCAGATCCCCGACGTAGTCGTTGCCTCTCGAGCCGTCGCTGAGCGGGTTGGCCCAGACCGAGAACCTTGAGTACTCGTTCTCAACCAGCAGCTCGAGTAAGGTCCTCTTCTCATCGAAGCTCTTGATCGATTGGGGGACAGAGATACCGCCCGGGAGCCGTATGACCGAGAGCGAAGGCGGGAAGCTGGTGAGGTGGTGGTCGGCCTTGACCTTGTCCAGCTTGAGCAGGTCGAGAAGCTCTGCCATCAGTTGCATCTCCGCTTTGATCTGAAGGCGGTTGGATCCAAACGACCATTGGGGAGATGCGGCGAACCAAGCGAATGCCATATCGTAAAGGGCCGCTCTCAGTTGGTGCTCGACGAGCCCCTCCAGCCGACTCCCTTGCACCAGTCTGAAGCCGAAAGCAATCAGGGAGAACCTCACCTCCCTCGAGAGCGGATGGGTGCTCATCAAAGGAGTCGCCGCGCCGGAGCGTTGGATGAGCCTTACAAGGGCCAGCACCATGGTCGGGTCCCGATACCGCAGAGCTTGGTATCGGCTCGAGATGAGGTGGACGAGGGTGAGGTGTGGGGTGAACAGTTTCGTGGCCAGTTCGAGCTCCCTGGTGATTTCCTCGCGATCGAAGGCTCCCATCTCCGTCTTTCTGAGGAAAGGATGCTTTGAGGTCAGGCTCGGAGAGAAGACTCCTCGACGGAGTTTTGCTGTGAGACCCCATCCGATTGAGATTTCCACCATGATCTTTGTCTCGACTTCAGGCCTCTCACCGATGATCCAAGTCCAGACCGAGCAAGCGGTCGAGACAGAGGCTGGGGTGAAGACCAAGAGAGGTATGGAGACCACAAAGTGTAGCAGCTCGTAGTCAGGCTTTGGAAGCGCTACGATCAGAGCGGCTGATCTGTAAAGGAGCCTGCGAAGTTCGGAGAAGGGCAGAGGCTTCTTCTTCTGGAGAATGTCGCGCGACATCTGGGCGAGCTGAGTGCGGCACTCGGAGACGCTGGAGTCCGACAGGTTGATGGTCGGGTCCCTGGAGAGCTCGGCGAGGCCCTGGTCGAGGGCCAGATGGATGCCAGTCATCTCACCGAGGTAAGTGCTCTTGGCTGACAGTTGGCTGATGAAACTGCTGGTGTTGTCGGATCTTGAACCACCCAATGGCGGCAGGGAGCTCCCCTGGCGGTTCGTGGGTGGCATGGCCCTGGCGTAGTCGAGGGCGATGCTCTTGCCAAGTTCGGAGTGATCGACGAACAGGGAGTCGTCAAACGAGCTGAGATACCTCTGCAGAATCCCTTGCAGCTCAACAGGGGCTCTGGCCAAGACCAAATTGAGGTATGACTTCGATCGTTGCAAGAAAGAGGCGAGGATCTCGTTGCGCTGGGCGTAGGAGTCGGAGAGGTCAAACGAAATGTTTGCCCTCTCGGATTTGAAGTGGTAGACGGGAGAGTACTCGTCCCTGTACTCGCACTCGCAGCCGTGCCTAAGAAGCGTCAGGATCTCGAGCATGGTGACAATGACGTCCTGGTCGCAAAGTAGGGACGGGAGGGCGTAAATGAGCTTGTCCAAGATCGACTGGGACACGGCCCTAACCTTGGACACCCTGTGGCAACTGCCGAGCATGAGGTTCCTGACCTCGGAGGAGACCCGCGGGTCTAGGGCGTGATCGTCGACCTGGCGGGAAACATCCTGGATGAAGGAGGTGATCACCTTGTCGGCGATCGACTGCATCGAGCCGACCAGCGAACTGGTGTTGAGGCCGTCGTTGACAAAGTACCAAAGAATCATCGAGGGCCGTCCCATGCTGCTCCTGAGGCACTCCAGATTGTAGATGGTCGACAAGAACGTGACCTGAGCGTAGCTGAAAGATCTGATCTCGGATGCGTGATTTGGGATCAGGGCACTGAGAGACTTGCGCTGGGAGTCAAGCGTAGCAGATGAGAATTCGCGCTTCAGGACGGAATTGTACTCGAGATCACTCTCAAGGTAGTTATGAGCCGTTTCGGGCACCAACGTTGGCGTCTTAAGCGAGATCTTGCAGAGAGACTCGGCAACCAAAGCAGCCTGAGCTTCAGCTGGTGTCTTCGGCATGGGCTTTTCGTTAGAAGGGGTGCGATTGATGTAGGCCGGGGAGGCGTATCCAAAGAGGACAGAGAGGAACCACATGTTCCTGAAGAGAGAGACCATCTCGACTGCAGGCTCGAGTTGGGGGTTGATATCATCGTGCTCGAGGACAGCAGAGATGGAAGGCAGCAGAGTGGCCAGGTCTGTGTTGAGCTCAGCCAGTTCTTCACTGCTGCTCTTGCCCGATGCTGCGACAGTCTGGAGCTGCATCCCCTTCTCAGCGAAGAGTTGAAGCAACTCGACCAGGAAGATCTCCTTCCTTCCGCCGGACAGGTTGCCATCCTCTCCGTCGTCCTTTGCTTCCTGCTTGTCGTCGGATTCTTCCAATCGACCAAGGCCCTGTGCAAGCTTGAGCTGAGCGGTCTGAACCGCCACCGCAGCCCGGCGATTCGCGCCGCCCGTCATTGCACTTCGGGAGACAGCAGAGAAGGCCTTGACGATGTCAATGTAGGCCCCTTTCGGAGCGGTTAGCGCCAAGGGAACAAGGTTGCGAAGAATCGAGGCCTCAGCCAGAGGGTCCGCGGTCCTGAGACGCTGCAGAAGCATCGAGATAGTCAGGGCGGTCACATCAGGCTTGTTTACTTCGAGGGCGAGCCTCGAAATAATGGTAATGGTGCTGAGGTTGATCAGTCGCTTCTGATCCTCGCTGCGAGATGAGAAGTGCGCCTGTGAAGAGTTGTACTGCATCCCGTGATCCCTATAGGTGACGGCACGGGAAGCGCCGCTTCTGACGGATACACTGCTGCCGGCGGCACCGCCCGCGGCAAAGCCACCAGTGCTGATATCCTTGCCCAGGTAGTTGAGCAGCGTATACATGGTGGAGACAACAAGATCGTCCCCTGGGGAGATGGTGACGCAGATCGCCAAGCACTTGGCTGCTGCAACTAGTGCTGGCGAGGGGGCCCCGCTAGGGCTCGACTCGAACATAGCGAGAGGCGACGTAACAAAGTGGCGAAGGATCCTGGTCATTGGGGACGCCAAGGTTGGAGTGTTACGGACCAAGACACCAACGCTCTTGAGAGCGGCGCTTTGGAGGACGGGGTCGATGATTGGGGCCTGCTCGCTAAGGATGCTTCTAATTCTGACAACAGTGTTGCTATCAACTTGGGCGCCAGAGTAAGCGGTGAGGGCGACCGAGCAGAGGGCGCAAAGCTTGAAAGACTCGCCGAGGATCTCGACGCCAAATAAGTCGGCGAAGATCTCATTGCGCTTGAGCCCCTCACTTTCGATGAAGCGCTGGGTGTCGTGATAGACACGACTGGCGGCATGCAGAGTGGATGCTAAAGTCTCGTCGACATCCAGGGTTGAGCCGGCACCATTTTCGACGCCGAAGGCGGCTGTACCCTTAACAGAGCCAATGATCGGAAGGGCGTTGAGTATGCGAGATCCAGTCGAGATCTCTTCATTTCCGCCTTCGTTTTCGTTTGTCTTTCTGCTTTCCTTGATGCCAGATGTGACGGCAAACCTGAGGAGAGCACCCCATGCCTTCTGAGAAGCAACCGTGTCCTTCTCGAGAGACGGATGACCAGCATTGAACCCGTATAGCACGGACTCTTCAGAGTCCAGATCAAAGCGCTCAGACTGAGGAATACGGGCAGGGTCGATCTTGTCGAGGTCGAGCGCCTTCTTTTGATAATCCGAGAAGTCACGGATTGGTGGCTTTGCCGCCGTAGCGAGCGACTGGGCAAGCACCGAGCCGAGCGCCTCGAGGGCACAGTAGACGAGATAGTGCCCGGAGAGAGGTAAGCCAGCTTTTGCGTACTGCCCGAGGAGCGACTGACGAAAGATGGAGTCATCATCCTCGATTGAGGGGTCGTTGGAGAAGTGGAATCCTCCTTCGGCCTCGGCTCCGAGGTTGGAATCGTCCCCTTCGTCACCGTCACCTGAGAAGAAGGTGTCAACGCTGCCGTCAGAATGATTGTCGGAATCGTCGCGGGGTCGGATGGTAGGTTTCTTTGGAGCGCGACGAGTGGCTCGAACAGCCTGAGCACGGACAGCGTTCTGCTCAGGTAAGGTGAAGAGGGCTTCGTCGAGGCGACGCAAAACTTGAGGTGAAGATGTGAGGGGTCCAAGAACAGCGGCAAGGCGTGAGAACTCGATCAGCGACCAGCCAAAGCCAACGCTCGAAAGGGCTCGGTGAAGACCGCTGAAAAGGGGTGCAAACTTGACGCAGACGATGTGTGCATCACCGGACGCGGCGCTCAGGGCGGTTGCCAGCCTTTCGGAGAAGGTGAGGATCGCATCCATGCAACGAGGACGGTGCTGAGGAGCGTTGACGGAGATCTTGAGGAAACTGGAGACGAGGGCAAAGGCGAGCTGATCTGGGAGGGATCGCTTCGTCCAGGTCATGGACTGGTCAAAGTCGACAAGGGTCAGGTCCTTGACCAGCTTCTCAAGGTCCTCGAGAACTGGGATGAGATGCTCGTCGGTTTGCGAGTCGACAGTGTGAGAAGAAGACTTGGAGGCCGAGGAGATTGAGGAAGCGAAAAGAGCCAAGCTGATCTGCGTGCGGACGGCGCTGACGGACTGTCGTAGAGACAGAAGAGAAGAAGAAAGATGAGAGGTAGTTACAACGATAGAATCAGAAAGTGAACAAAGGTGAAATTTTCACCTATCCGACGTTCGGCTGAAGGCGGCGGTCAGGAGCAGTCTCACCATGAATCTCTGCGTGTCAGCTTTGACCTTGGAGCTGGAAGCGCCGATGCCGTAGATGCGCTTGGCATACTGGGTCGCCTCGGCCCTGTCTTGGGCTGATTCGCTTGCGGCGAGGTTCAAAGCGAGGTCATCGAGGATGAGCTGGTGGACGGGTAGGTCAAGGCTGTTCAATTCGCACCCATCGGAGTGTGGTTGATTTGGAGCAAGTGGTTCGTTCCATCATTTGGATCAGCTTTGGCATCCCCTCACTTCTCTCCTTCTTCCTCTTCCTCTTCTTCTTCCTCTTCTCTGTCTCTCACCTATCCATTACGGCGGGTTGGGAGGGGTCCCAGTTCTAGCCTTTTACGTTCTTCTTTCTTCTCTCTTCTTTTTTTGTCTTCGCTTCTTTCCTCTTGTTCGCTTCTATTCCCTCGTACAGCACTGCCAACGTGAACACTTGTGGCTCTACGAGATTGATCGTTGGGTAAAAGTGGCGGAGGTAGATGAGAGTAGATGGGGTTGGAAAGATGGTTGGATGAGGAAGAAAAGTGGGCACGGAAATGAGACCTCTTGAGCCAAAGTCGTAGTCTCACAGTCACAGCGACAGTCGCAGTCAAGCAAGGATGGCGAATGCCGGGTGGGGGCCGAACGTATGAAAGTAGTCGGCACGAGCCAAGTCAAAGTCGAGGCAGACGTCGCGTGAAAACCGAATCAAGGTCAACTAACCACTCCTTAGTCATGCTGATGTAATGAGCCTCAACATCATACACATGAATCGACAGTTGGTGGAAAGATAGAGCGGGAGGTCGGGAGATCGGCACAGGGCTCGAACCTTTTCCCAACCACGTTGCGATGATCTGGATGAGGAGAAGTAAGAATGGATTCATTTGCACGGAGAGACACAGGAGGAGGTGCGAAGAGAAAGTGACGTGGGATTCCTGTCTTAAGTCTCGTATTCCTTCTGGAGAGGAGAGCAGAGTAGTGCGAAAGAAGAGCAGCGTCGCGTGCGGTGGTTGGTGCTGAGGTTGGGGTTTGTGGTAAATGGTCCGATGCCGGCCGATCCTCGATCTTGATAACCTCTCCGATAGTGGCAAGTGGGACTGGCTGGTGCAACGGTGGAAGGGAGGAAGGTGTTGCACCTAATCTTTGTTATTAAATCGAGGGAGAGAGGGTGCTAGACTGGGTTGGTGTCACCTCTCACCTCGATTGCGACAGGCAAAACTCCACTTGATAGAAAAGAAGAAAAGAACAAAAAGAAGAAAGGTCTTCTTCCCTCATGTTCCACATTCAAGCCCTCGGGCCGTGTAAAATATTCGCAATATGGTTATGTGACTGGGTAACTCCGTCCAGGGACGTCGAGGGAGCCATTCTGAAGACAAAGTCCGAGAAGCTGCAGTCTCAGAAAGGTATTAGGTGGTTTTAGTGGTGTGGGTCCAAGCTTGGACTTGAGAGTCGAAAGACTGAACAGTGTGCAAGAGCTTAAAAGTAGCATCTCCAAAGCTGAAAGGACCAAATCTCTTGACACCTCTCCCCCCCAAACAAACCACCTCCTCCCAACCCCCCCTCTCTCTCATCGTCAGATATGTCAACCTCCTCATCCTTCCTCGCGGCCCTGAGTTCCAGGAGGACCTACTACTCGTTATCCAAAAAGCCCATCCTGAGCGATGCCAAGGTGACCGAGTTGGTGCAGGAGGCGGTCAAGCATTCTCCCTCCTCGTTCAATTCTCAATCCTCAAGGGTCGTCATCCTCTTGGGGAAGGAACATGACGACTACTGGAACGAGATCGTTCCTCAGGAGCTCAAGAAGGTAGCCAGCCCTGACAAACTCCAGACGGGTTTGGATAGGGTCAAGACTTTCCAGGTGAGTTTCCTTCCCTTCTGCCTTTCCCTCCCCCCACCCTCTTTCCTGCCAGACCAGCAAGGCGGCGAAGAGTTCCTCTTCTCTACCTAGGAAGAGATAGGCGGTCTCTCTCAAGAACTGACGATCCAACTCAAACGCACCCCCTTTGCTCCAACAAACAAAATAAATAAATAAATAAACAAAATAAAATGCTGTTCAACGAAAACAAAAGCCTGGCTACGGCACGATCCTTTTCTTCGAAGATGAAAAGGTGATTGACGAGTTCCGGGAGAAGGTCCCCTCCTTCTCGGACAGGTTCACCACCTGGTCCCTTCATTCCACGGGTATGGCTCAGCTCTCGGTCTGGATCGCGCTTGAGACGGAGGGTTACGGCGCCAACCTTCAGCACTACGGCAACCTGAGCCAGGAGGCGATCAAGCTCAAGTACGACCTGCCGAAATCTTGGTCCCTTCAGGCCGAGTTGGTCTTTGGTCACATCGAGGCTCCACCAAAACAGAAGGGCTTCGTACCTGATGGCGAGAGGGTCAAGGTCTTTGGATCTGACAGCTGAACCTTCCCCTCGACTTCCTTTCTCCTTCTCCCACCCCCACCTTCCGCCTGGCTGTCCGATACATGTGTTTGTATGCATAGAAAGTGAATGAAAATGAAAATCGATAACCCTCGCTTCTTTTCAACGTGGATCATCCTTGTTCGATCGCCATCATCAGTCCCAGACGATGAGAAAAGGACAAGGAGAGAGAGAAACCAAAAAGGAAAAGAAAAAAAGAAAAAAAGTGGTCGAAGCCTCTGCGAAACCGGTTGATGTGAATCATGATCCCCTACCTCCTCTTCCCTGAATCTGGGGTCTGTGCGTCCGTCGCTTCCCTCGCTCTCTCATCATATCAACCATCAACCCTATTCGGTGTTGGAGTCTCGACGTAGGCTTGGATGAGAGAGAGAAATGCGTCCGTTCCTGAGTTGGGCCACAAGTGGAAGATCAAATCCAGTCCAGCACTGCTCTCCTCACCAAAGGAAAAGGAAGTCTCTTCTTTGGAGAGAAGCCAGAATGCCCATGATCGCATGTGTGAAAGAGTTCCATGATCAAAAAATGGAAGGGAAAAAGAGGAAGGGAAAAGTGAGAGAGGGCGACCAGGTGGATCCGAACCCGAACGAGTCAATCAGCACATGGAAGTGCAAAGCTTTCAGGTTGAGACGCAAGATCTTTCTTTATTTTAAAAGTGAAAGGCAAGGAGCGTGGGGGATACAATGGGGCGTGCCATCACTCTAAGGTTCGAGGGAAGCTGGGAAGTTGCCGTTCTCGCGCTGCTCGTCCCACTTGGCAATCTGTCGGAAGAGAGGGATGAAAATGGGAAAAAGGAGCGCTTAGCACGTGTGAGCGAGTCCCTCCTTTTCCAAGTCTCGTGAGCGTCCCTTCCTTTCGCCTTCCGCCTCCTCCTCCTTCAACGCGCCTATCCCGTATCGCCGTGGAGCCTGGTGAGATCAAGAGCGATACGCTCGTCACCTTGCAGCTTCACCCACTCCTTCACCAATCCAGAGCTAAATCTGCCACCATCCTTTCTCCTTGTACCTTCGATGCAATCCTCCGGCTGGCTCTTTCCCAGCTATCAGAGTTGGGCATTGTCCCTGTTTCAATCGGGCCAGATACTCACCCACTCGTTAGGGCAGAGGGAGTGGTATGCTCGGAAGAACTGCTTGCATGGAGTGAACTCCTCACCCTTGGCGTTGATGCACTTGTAGTAGTCGACGTAGCTGAAGAAGAGGACGAAGAGGAGAGGGCCGATGAGGATCAGTTTTTCACAAGTAGAGCTTGAGTAGGGTACCGAGGGTCCAGGCTCTATCAACATCGCCCATTGCGATCCCTCCTTGTCCGGATCTTGGACAACATGGAGGCTGAGAAATGGCGCGTAACGCTCCGACAGGGCAGCACAAGGTAACCATTAAACCTTCCACTGCCTCTCCTTTCCTCAAAGAGCCACATTGCCGGTACCCTGCTGGGCAAAGAGGGGAGGTGAAAGATGCTTACTTTTGCCAGCTGTTTGAATTTTTGTCATTCAGATGGAGTTTAGAGTTAGAGCCAGGAGTGACCAAGCATGCAAGATTTCGGAGTGGTGTTCAGAAGAGGAGGCACGTCAGTAGAGCTGGAGAAGGAGACAGTGAAGCTGGACCCGTGATGCTGGCTGGACCTCGTGGTCAGAGTCTAACTCACCAGTGCTTGGTTTGGTTCTGTTAGAGGGGCAGGATAGAGAAAGAGAAGGAATCATAGGTTGGGGGGAAGAGAGGAGGAGAGAGGATTAGAACAAGGAGCAAGGCATTCAGGAAGCGACGAGAGAAGGTCAAGTAGAAGATGGCGGATGTAGCGGTAGGTGGAAGGACGCTTCCTTGCGAAAGGTTGGATGGAAGGAGAAGGTGGGTGGGTCGAAAGGAATCGCTGGTCGTAAAGGAACTGGGGCACTGACCTGGTTTGGGAACCTAGCATCGAAGGATGCGGTCTGAAGGGTGAAGGCCTTGGTCTCCTCGGACATTGTTGTAAAGGGTTGAAAGGTGGTGAGTGGTGATTGTAGGGGTGAGGGGGGATGGCGATGAAGGGTTTTACAGAGAGCAAATGGATGGAGTTGCGACGACAGGCCAGGTCTCGTTGGATAGCGAGTGAGGAGTCAAGAGAAGTGGTGATAAAGTGGTAGTGAAGTGGTGAATAGGGTCGTATTCAACCAGAGGGTAATCAATCAGTCTACTCTGACTGGTCGGATTCGTACTGTATGTAGGTTTGCGATCCTTCGCCCTCCCCTCTCGCGCCTCCCACTCTCATCCTCCCACCCAACCTTGCTTCCCAACCTTGCCCCTTCGTAAGAAGATGGCTAAGAGAGCGGGAAAAGAAAGAGAAAAAAAAACGGGTACGGGCGGGTTCGCTTCTTTAAGGAATCACCGATCACTCTCTTGTCACCCGGCTTCGAAGTTCTTCACAATCACACACACATCGCACTACATGAATTGGTGGAGTCCAAAATGAAGACCCCCGATTAACCAGTACCCTAATCGAATCTGAATGTGGATGAGATCTTATGTGACCAGGTTCGTGATTATTATGAACTCCACGCAACTTTGTTGAATCATGTAAATCCTAAGAACGTCGCCTGGCTAAGGCCCCCTTTCCAACGCCTTGACTAAAACTCGCTCACCCTTGGTTGTCTCCCACTCCATCCCACACTCTCCCTCCATCCAGCACCCAGATAAGCATACACGCTCAAGCACACCAGCACACCCTTCACACACCCACGAGAAGGCAGAATCACGCTCTTGACACCACCCCAACCTCCGATGGACTTTTTAAAGGCAGAGATCGCCAACAAGCGTAAAGCCCTCTCCCCTCCTAGCCAGGATGTCAACGGCTCCTCCTCCTCCTCCTCCTCCTCCTCACCTCCACCTTCAAAGTACATGAGGAGAGGTGAAATCGAGAGGCAAAAGCAGCTCGAACTGGAAAGGCAAAGAGAGCAAGAGCTCGAACTAAAGAGGAAGAGGAAGGAGGAGAAGGAGAAGGAGCGCCAACAGCTGCGAGGACTAGGGAAACGTTCCACCTCTACCGGGGAGGCAGCCAGGAGCTCTGAACCCTCCGCGCGAAACTCTCCAAGCCTCACGAACCCCCCGGTCGCCGGCGATGAACAACATGGAGCGTCAGCGACCGCAAAGGAGGGCTTCAACATCTCCAATGAGGAGGCCGTCAGGAGACTCCGTGCCAAAGGCCAACCCATCAGGCTCTTCGCAGAGACCGACAAGGAGAGGAGGCTCCGGTTGCGAGCGCTAGAACTGATCGAGGAGAAGGGGGAAAGGATGGGCCAGAACGATTTCATGAAGGCTATGCAGGGTGCAGAGAGCGGGATGGCGCTCGAAATGCTTGAGAGGTGGCATGCCTCGGACAAGGGCAAGTCCGAAAGGGAAGGTATGCTTGGTGGGGGCAAGAGTGGCGAGAAAAACGAAGATAAGGATGGCGGTGAAAAGCAAGGTGGCACGAAAGGTACGGGTGATGGCAAGGAAGCCAAACCGAAAGAGTCCAAGGGAAAGCAGGGTGTCGGAATGGACAGCCTCCTGGACCTGGAACTCATCAAGAAGGACATGGCAAGGGTCTACCCTATCATCTACTACACCCTCAAAGGTTTACTCCAGGATTGGGCCGACTCGATGGCGCAGAGGCCGGACGAGGTCAAGCAGAGCACTCAGGGAAAGCTCGCCGCGGCCACTCAGGTCCAAAGCGCCGAGTACCTGAAACCTCTCTTCAAATCCTTGCGACAGAGGGTGAGTCCAAGGTGGAAAAGATGCATTTGATGCAGTGTTGGATGGACTGCCAATGAGACGAACTAACCCAGCTTGAAACCACCACCATCCATTTCATGGCTTCTCTTTTGTTTTCCACCAACCTGTCACACATCTCGCCGCATCCACGAATCCTGCATCTGTCCCAGTCGCTCGCCCCAGACGTTCTCATGCGGATCGCCGAGATCGTCCACTACATGCAGAAGCGAGAGTATCGTCATGCCAACGACTCGTACCTCCAGCTCTCGATCGGAAACGCGCCTTGGCCTATCGGAGTCACCATGGTCGGTATCCACGAACGTTCGGGAAGAGAGAAGATCTTCAGTTCCAACGTCGCCCACGTACTCAACGATGAAGTCAGCAGAAAATACATCCAGAGCCTCAAGAGGCTTATGACCTTTGCCCAGACCAAGTACCCCCCCTCGGACATCAGCATGCTGATGGGATGAAGTAGTGGTACTGTTGGTCTTCCCCCTCGGTTTTCCCCCCATCTTCCACTTTGAAATCTTCGACTCAACAAGCTCTGCCACTTCCTTGCACTTTCACGTCGGATACTTCCTCTTTACGTCAATGGATCAATTGGCTTGTACCCGCACCCATCCAACAGGTTCCGACCACTCCATACATTTCCATGTTGTCTCGCATCCACCCCCTCCCAATCCCTGTACCAAAAGTTGACAAAGTTGTACTCTTACTCCCATCGTCCCGGCGTGCCGAAATCCTCCCAGCGAAAGAGAGAGATTTTCCACATGACCCCTAGGTCCCTAGCTGGTTGGGAAATCCGTGGAAGAGGGAGAGAGCCAGATCTTGGACAAGCGGTGAGAGTCGAGTGTCGATCGGATTGGGGTGAGGTGAGGTTGGGTGTCAGGCGACAAGGAGTCTGGTGCGCTCGCGATCACGTCTCTCCACTTTGCGATTTTCAAGTCCAAGGTGTTTCTTCTTCGGCCCCGCCCAAAAGCCGGCCAGACCGGGCCATGGGAGATCAACCAGCCAACCCAACTCCTTCTCCCATCCTTCCTCCTTGCTAGCTTTTCCATCATCCCACTAACCACCATAACCCCCTCTTCACCTTCACCCATCAAAAGTTCAAAGTGAGAACAACGACTAGGGATCCCTTCGCAAATCCTACCTAGATCCGCATATCCATCCGTGACGTGCCCGAAAGCCAGAGAGGAGCGAAGTCATTCCAAGCGTCTTAGGGATGTCAGATCAGGATCCGTCTTCATCTTCCTCAACAGCGCCTTCTGCTGCTCAACCCATCCAGGTACCATCCTCAGAGGCTCTACAGGGCAATGGTACACCTACAACCCCTTCCCCTTCCCCTTCATCCGCATCGGCAATCCCACATCAGCAAGCACAAGATCCCTCGCGGGGACCATCCTCTTCTACGACCAACCTCTATCAAAGGTTCTCGTTCCCAAGAGCGGCTCAACCCGAGATCGTGAGGGCATACCAGAAGGATACCTACTACAAGGACCTACTCACATCTCAACTCGGCGATGTCGTCGGTGGACTGATGGGTAGCAGGTTCCTACACACCCAAACCGACACCATAGCCCTGATCGGTAGCCTGACCTACTTTGCCCTCACCAGTCTGGGAGGCTCCCAGACTTTGGGGGAGGAGTACGTGAATGTGATGATGACGGATGGGAGGAGTGGTAGGATCATTCGGGCAAAGGTAAGGATGGCTGTCGTACCCTCTTCCCTCCTCAACTAGTGTTCAGGAACGGAAGTTTCCCCTGTCCCTCTTCCCCTTGATCAGGGGATGATGGTACCTCTCTCACCCCTTTGATTTTTCAAAAGAAGAATCGGTTGCGAACGTGAACTGACCCAGATCTTTCCCAAACCTTCCACCAACCTCCATGTCACCCACACCCACACAACGACAACAACAACATTTTTGGATCTGTGTTCCCAGAGGAG
The DNA here is from genome assembly GCA_003144235.1 of Violaceomyces palustris. Taxonomy (NCBI): domain Eukaryota; kingdom Fungi; phylum Basidiomycota; class Ustilaginomycetes; order Violaceomycetales; family Violaceomycetaceae; genus Violaceomyces; species Violaceomyces palustris. The sequence goes on along the minus strand of KZ819990.1, from coordinate 2,271 downwards.
ATCAGCCTTCATCCTCCTTCACGTCCTGGCTCCCTTCCTTCTCACCAGGCTTTACTCTTGGACGAGAAGGTCGGTGGTCAGGAAGAAGACGTTGGACGATCAGAAAGCTCAGAGGGAAAGGATGAGGGCTAGGGCGACTGGGAACCTTGAAGCCCAAACCGGCCAAAAAGGAGGGCCAGGGCTATGGTCCAGGGTCGTATCTTACCTGGCCGAGAACCTGCCGACCATGGAGACCATCAAGGCGCAGGACGGCTGGTTGGCCTACGCCGGAGCGGCTCACCTCGCGATCTTTTACCTCGGTGGAAGGTACTATGGAGTGGCTCAAAGGTTGGCTCGTGCCGAATACGTGAGTTTGCAAGAAAGAGAATGAAGCGAGGGTTAAGGGGATAGTGAAAGGGAGAGGAGGGAGGAGGAGGGAAAAGGGGGAGGGGG
>KZ819989.1:0-29400 GCA_003144235.1 Violaceomyces palustris | reverse complement strand
TCTTGCTGAGTCAGCACTGTTCCTCTCCCTGTGAACTTTTACCTGATCAGTAATCAGAACTGTATAGTTCTTCTGCTCTCCTCACCTGATGTACTGTCTCCTGATCTAGGATGATTTTGACCTGACCTCTGGATCTCTCAGGTCAGGCACTTCACATGGTATATAAACCTTTCTCTTTCCCCTTTCCCTCCATCTTCTGTTCCACATCTATCCATCCACTCCTGTACCCAAGTAGCACTTTCTGGAATCTAAGAGATTAAGCCAGTGAATTGCCCAGAGGACACAGGACCAGGATAGAAGTAAGAGACCCAACTCTTACACCCAATGGGAAATGCCTGATCACAGAGATCCAGGGGTAAAGTTAGAAATCATCCAAGATCATGAGACAATACATCAGGTGAGGAGAACAGAAGAACTATACTGTTCTGATCACCTCGCCAGATAAAAGTTCATTGAGAGAGGCACAGAGCTGAAATGGCTAGATGACGAGGAGAGACAAGTATCTAACAAAGCCTGATCAATGAGCACCAGGCAAGCGAGGCAGGAAAGTCAGAAACCTCACAACACAGCTTATCCATATACAAAATGTAAAGCTTACCTGTTAGTTTGAGAGCTCTGCTTTCCACTATGTGCTGGGAAACTTTACAATCATACTTAATCAAAGGTAGCACAGGTATTCATATTAATTAACACAAGCCATTTACTCCCCTTCCATAAGTGGGACAAAGAGAATGATTCGCCCACGTGATCATCACATAAGGGTCGTTGACAATCGGATGGGCGAGTCTGATGGCTAGGAGAGCCGATCCATTGGGTCTGGGAATTTATGGCCAGCCGACACGGCGACGCATACTACTCGAACCGGCCCCCTCACGCCTTGCATTTCCCAGGGCCAACCTGAGCAAGATCGCTCCCCTCGTCGGTTGTGCCTTAAGCTTACCATATGGGAGCTAAGGAACAATTGCAGATTCTCTTACAAGCCTTAGTTCTCGTCGTCTGCCCTGGACAGCCAACAACCTTTTCTAACCCGTAGTACTCTAGATGACGGCCCTGTCGTTGAGTGGTATCAGACCCAGAATCGTGACAATCTCCATCCCGTCTTTTTCCTGGATAGTAAGAGAACCTCATCGGCAAATCATGCTGAACAACTCGCAGACGTCAAGCTGATACTCTTGCGGAAAAAATCCCCACATTGTGTATAAATACGCGCTTCACTCGCGCTCTCTCCTTCGTCCTTTCTTTGATTCTCCACTGCCTCTCCATCTCCCTCTTTCGTCTCTCCTTTTCCTAATTGATTGGTCCCTACAAAAAAAAGAGGTCAGACACAAGAGTACACCTTCGTCGTAGAAGCGAATGCATGGATCACTTGCGAGGGGCTTTCTCCTTACAAAGTCGGGCGGTGGCAGTGCTAGCAAATCCCGCCGCCCCTGCCCTGGAGAAAAGGAAGGGGGGGGGGGGGGGGGGGGCAAAAGGAGGCTGAGAATTTCTCAGTCCGATTCTGAGTCCGAGCCACTTTCGCCATCCGACGAGCTTTCAGACTGGACCAGGTCGTCGTGGATGCCAGCAGGGGCCGAAGAGCCAGGAATACCTGTCCGTGAGAGTGTCAAAGGAAAAGAAAAGGGCATTGAGTTACCGCGCCATTGCTAGGTGGAGACAATTATTCAAAAGAAAAAAAAAACTTACCTCCATCGTGATTTCCAAATTGCTCGAGCTGTTGTTGCAGACGCGCAATCCTCTCCGCCTCCTCACCTTCATCAAGGTTTTTCTTTTTCAATCCACCTGTACCTCTCTTCCTTCCGTCAAGGGGAGCCGAGTTGCGCCCGTTCCCCTTATTGGCGGATGCGCTGGCGCTTGGCTTTTTGGAAGGCCTTACAACATACTTGTATAGCTTGTACAGCGTACGAGGAGAAAGCTCATCAATATCCAATTCAATTTCTTCTTCTTCGCTCTGATTCGGAGGCTTGTCCTCGTTGATGATCCTGATGGCACCATCCAGGCGCTCTTCGGATAATTCTGTTATCTTCGCAGCCAATTCCTCTTTCTGCTCGTAGGTAACAGTCCTGATCTCATCATCACTGCCTGCGTTCCGCTTGGATGCGGAGGATTTCTTCGAACTGGTTCCTCCACCCGAGCTCTTCTTCTTTTGTGGAGCCTTACTGGCAGCAGGCTTACTCTTTTTCGCCTGATACGTGTCGTCTTGCGAGCTGTTTCCTGAAACCTTGGATTTGGCCTTTTTCTTGCTCGAACCCTGCCCGACCAATCCACCGTCAGGAACTCCCTTTCTTTTTGCCCCCTTGCTCTTCTTCTCAGGTTTCGATGAAGCATAGTTAGCCTGGAATGCAGCAAGCATCGCTTTCGTGTTTGCAATAAGGTCATGGTTTTGATTTTTTGCACCCTCAAGCTTGGCAAGAGTCTCCTGCATGTCGGCAATCTGCTGACCCAATTTTTTGATGAACTCGGCTGCGGAGGAGGAAAAAATATTATTGGCATCAATTCTCGCATAGCGATAAGGGCGGCCAATTGGCAGTCAAATTCAATGAGTGCTGATACTCACAATCGACATCATCATCCTCATTGTCATCATCCTCCGAGGTATATTCAGGCTCCGGGGAATAGGCAGGTGGAATCGGTTTCCGGCTCATCTTTTCATCGTACACCTTTTTGAGTCGTTCTCCCATCAAATAAACGTCAGATCCAGGAGGATTGAAGGTGAAGCAGTTGGAGAACATTTGCTGAATGTCTGCATCAAAGGATGCGGCGTCAGGATACTTGTTTGCCTTCAGGTTGCGTTGAACAGGGCCGAGCGCTACAGGATTCTTGATGATTTCGTAATAGGCCGGCGCCCAATCATAGTCCCTCGTTGGCAGCTCTTCAAATACCCACGCATCGTTGTAGTGGGACTTTAAAAGCTCTTCAACTACTCGAGCGCAAAATTTCAATTCGTCTTGCGCGATTTTCGCGTAGTGGGCCTGCTCCCGCGGTGTCAGAACACCGCCCTTCTTTGATCCCTTCTTACCCTGCATCTTTTTGCTGCCGGACACGGTTGCACTAGCAGGCTCTGTAGCCCATGGGAGATCCTTAGGTGGTGGCGGATGAATCTCTCGCTTTGGTCTACCGCCGGCGTCGGAAGAGGACCGCCGAATGGTTGGGACAGGGTTCGAGGGTCTACGACTTTCACGTTTTGGTTCACCGGCAACAGCTTCACGAATGATCGTGGCAGGAGGCGCGGCTGGTGCGGCAGCGGATGGGATATCTTTCATGTGCCTCTCGAATGCAGCTTGCAGGACCATGGCGTTTGCAGTGTAAGGGCTTTCCTTACCGTTGAATAAGGCGCAGTTACTGAAGATTAGCAAAACATCGGATTCAAATTCTTCAACGCTAGCGTAGAAATCTCTTTCCGGATCCAGACCCCACTGCGGAGCCTGCTTCGCCTTTTCCCCCGGTTTACCCCCAGGCTTTACGGCCAGCGCAGTAAGCGCAAGCTTGATGTCGACAGTCCCCAAATCCATTGGATGAGCAATCACCTGGGGATAGTGAGGAACACCTTGCGCAATGGGATCGACAGGTTGCAGAAAGGGTTGCGCCTCTCGCCTGCTCTTCAGCGCTTTGATACTATTCTGAGCGAATTTGATCTGAGCTGGAGTGATTTTGATCGCTCGTGGCTCCAACTCAGCCTCTTGGTCGACTTTTGGCTTCGTTGATTGAAGAACAGGAGCAGAAGCCGCGTCTTCGTTCTTAAGATCGCCAAGCTGCCCATTCGCTTTGGCTACCCTGTTTGTGGCTGTGTCATCACCTGCCGCATTCACTGAGGTAGGCAACTGCGATCGATCCTCCACAGGCGCTTCCGCAGTAGTTGTACCTGGTAAGGTAGGCGAGATATTGGTGGTGGTGGCAAAGGTCTGGGAAGGTGACTGATGACCCTGCGAGGTGGCAAGTGTGTCATTTGTCAATTTCGAAGGGGAAATTGAAGGTTCGGAGGACGCTTGAGACGGCGCTAGTGCCTCTGCTGTACCATCTGCAGTAGCGCGAGGACTGGAGACGTCGGCACTAACATTCTCAGATTCTGCAGCCGCAGCCCCTGCAAATGTCGAAGAGTCCTGATCTCTTTGAGATCGAGAAGAGGGCCCGCTGTCTTGGGGAGTCGATGGAGAAGCTGCTGATTCTGAAGATGGAATAGCTTCTGGAACTATAGTCGAATTAGACGGATCAGAAACGGGTGCCGATGACGTTGGCGGGATGGAGGAGGGTGTGGTGGATGGAGGAGGAGCCACATGCGAAACGCCATTGGCATGAGAACCTTGGTCATTCATTTTTGCGTGTGTGCCAAAACGAATGTGTACAAATTCTCCTGGAAGGAAAAAAAAAACTACTGCAAAAGTGGAGGGCGAGCGGTCGGGTGATTGAAGAAGTGGAAGTACGGTGCCAAGAAGGGATCCTGACACCCGGTTGGTTGACAGACTATGCCGACTCTGTCCGAAAAAATTGCCTGACCCCGCTAGTGATACTGCAACCTCCCAAGTGCCTCTTTCTATCTCCACCTGAATGAGTGATATGAGTGACGCACGTCGCAGAAGGCAGGATATAGGAGATTGGAAGAGTGACAATGGTCGCGGATGAGGGTATGAGCAAGGGTTTGGTCGTTTGATGGATAGATGAGGATGAATTTGAGGGGATGGAAGGGGGATTGTAGGCTGAATCCAGGAGGCGTCAAGATGTTAAATGCGTTTCGCGATCCTGACTGTCAACAAGTAGATTGAGGTTGTACCAGTGTGTTTCAGATTGGAGTTTGTGTTGGGCGTGTTGTGGATGGATGGCTGTGAATCGCGGAAAACTATTTCGCTCGTTTGATCGAAAGTTGTTGGTGGTGGTGGTGGTGGTGGTGGTAGGGAGACAAGGTGTGTTCTGGTGTCAAGAAGGTCGTGTCGTGATTTTGAGCTCGTGAGGGAAGCCGCTAAAAAGGGGAAGCAAACGAACGGATCTTTTAAAAAGTTTATTAAGCAATTAAAAGTGGGTTGGAGACTAATCCAACCTTTGAATTTTTTTCCCCAAATGTTATAGTGTAAGGGAAAATGAAATCAGCAAAGATCCTATCACTACTTTACTACGAAAATCATAAATGCAAAGCTTCGAAGGGGAAAAGAACGCGACTCAAGAACATTTACGCGCGCGCGTGGAGAAATCACGGCTTGGCTAAGGATTCGTGATCAGGACACACCTGTGACTATGCTAGTCTAAAACACGAGACTAATCAAATATTATAGGCAGACTGTGGGTCACCCACCACTCACCAGTCGCACGACTGAGCGGTTCCTCCAAGGCCCCGGGATGTTCCACAATGGCATTCCAGAAAGCGGGTGCGCCCGATCTCGGGGCAGATCACAGATCTTTAAGCTAAATGGAGTGCATCGTTCTCCGCAAAATATTGTTCTATTCTGTGTTTATGATTTTAGTACAGCAAATGCATTAGCAGCATGCACACGCACAGGTGACCACATACTGTAGGAGGCCAAGTGGGAGTGTCCATTCAGGATTGTGGAGCCGGGGGGGGGGGGGTTTAAGAGGATGGATTAAGACAGGTTGACCATCACCAAATTGATCATACGAAATGTAGCAGGATGAGGAGTGGTATTGTGAATTTTCAATGGCGTGTAGAATCCGTGTAAAATCAATAATGCATGATTTAAAATCCCGATCACATATTCGTGCCTCCCTATAATTCGAACATGGTAAAAGAAAAGAGAAGAAGGATCTTAGACGATCTTATTTTAAGTCGATCAACTTTGTCTGGACGAGTAAACGAGTAGTCCAGGAATATCTAAACTTTGGCCAGTATGAAAAAAAAAAGGACGCCTTACTTGAAATTTTAGTCCATGTCGAAATTACATATTCCTGGGAATCAAACGAGAAAAAGTTGTCTGCTTGACCAGGTCCTTTTACTGTGAGCGTGATGAGTGTGGGTACTTTGTCACAACCATCATCCCACCGCCCTCAGAAACCAACCTTGAACCAGAGTCCGCTCTCTACTTTTTTTTCCCTCTTTCAACACTTCCGCAACAACGTTCATCCTTCCCAACTCTATCACCCTTGTCCTTGCTTACTCGAACCAACTCCCGGCCTTTGAGGGCCACCCTTTACTCCCCTCCTTCCCTTCCGCACTCTTCAAGTTCTTCATTCTCTCTTCTATCCTTCTTTCACTGTCTCCTTTTTCTTGACTTTTCCTTGTCTTTCTGCTTCCTACGTTTTTCTGCTAGCCAGCCTTGATCAAGCGAAAAGCAAGCCGGTGAGCAAGCGAATAGCCAAACCGAGGATTCTTAGGCATCAAACCTAAAAAAAGGCCTCGGAAAAGGTGGAACAAGGTTCAACGGAAAGGATCAAACGGTAGTTGCTAGCTATCTAAAGGCCGCCTACCATTCTCTCGCATCATATTATCTCCTCAAGGTCTGCCAGTATCCCGCCAAAATTTCGCGTAAATTTTCGACGCCTTGCCACCAAGGGCTGATTGATGGGAATTGGATCTGCGATTCTGGGCAGTCTGGGGCTCCCAGGCCTGCGCAGCCAGGGTGGACAGGATGCCTCACATGAGAATCAGACCCCCGCACTTGCTTTGGTGTCCCTCTGGAAGAGATCTCCAGACCTTGTGTTGACCAAGCAGCATCTGAGGAGCTTCCGTGTTCTGGCCAGCACTGATAATGTTCGTGCCTTACTTTGGGTCTGGCTCATCGTTGCCTCGATCATTTTGATAGGTAAGTTCTATGGTTCCTTCTCACTTCACTTCTGCGCTTTGCTGCTTGCCACTCAAAGCATTTCTTCACCAAAAACAATTACACGTCTCTGCCCCACCCCCCCTGGGTCTGTCCGTCCGTGTTCCGTGCGATATTGATTCCTATCCCTTCAGCATACTGGTCCAACCCGCCGGATTCGACATTCCGACCTTTTCTTACCGACTTAACCTTCAGGGAACGACTTCGGCTCCTCCACGAAACGTCAATTTCCGAGCTTCTGTCGAATGGCGAGAAAAGTCTCGTTGAAGCAGATGATCTTGCGAAAGGCACACGCTCTCCCTCGTCCACAAGCACATTGCTTCACCGGAATCTCTACCGCTCTTCTCCCTTTGCCTTGGCTTTTTCCGGTCGCTTATCTCTCTCCGTTCGGACTCCTCCATACACCAGAAAAGATTTTGGTCTTTTCTCGGTGGTTTCTGTCATGCATCACATGCCTCAACCTTTTGTGAGTGTATGTCAGTGTGCAGCAAGGAAGAGAGGACTCTCGGATGAAGAGAAGGTCTCCCAGCTCGAAGCGGATACTGTCTCAAACGGAAGCATCAGGATATCACGAGGTGCCAACCAGAAAGCCGATCCCTACGAATGCAATTCAATCTTCATTGGAGCCTTCGGAAGGTGGTGGGTGGGTGCTTACGCTTCTGCAGTCGAACCGACTGAATGCTCGTCCAAGGGCATCCGGTCCAAGGATCAGAATTCGAATCAGATCGAGCTTGAAGACCGAGGACAACGATTGCCAGAATGGGGCATTTTGGATATGCATACATCGGATTCGGATGGCTTTCAAACTCCATCGCCCCCACTGTCGGACCATGGAAAGGAGAACGTTGAATTTCCTTCATTTGGTAACAATCGGGCCGAAGACAGGTTGCATGTGGAAGCGTTTGAAGGCGGTAATGATGGCCCTTCATCGCACTCACAGCCCCTCGCGGATGAAAGTGGGCGAACATCGTCGCCAACGGGATCAGATCGCCAATGCTCCTCGAAGCTAGCATGTGAAACACCCGCTTTTCTCGCTTTAGCCGCGACCTTTGCTGCCTCCCAAGAAATTGCTACTGACCTTCAAGATCAGCTCAAAAGCATTTACAGCGCGTCTGAAGTCACCTGCCAGCAGCTTCAAATCTCCCTCGATGAGCTGCGAGCACGCAAACGTGCGGAGGATAAGCTTCGTGCGGACACAAGGACGAGGACCAAGATGCTGGATGAAAGCAAAAGACAAGCCGAAAGCTCGAAGAGGGAAGCTGAAAGGCGTTTGAAAGCGGCGCTTGGCTTCAGAAGCTCGAAGCACGCTTGCATCGAGAACATGAGAAAAGAGATGGATGAGCTCAGACAAAGGATCGGGATGCATGGGAAACGGGCGAGAGACAGTGGCGTCGGCCGGAGGCATAAGGTGGAGGAACTCGGACTGAAAGTTCAGACTACCAAGCGCTCAATAGCTGAGCTCGAGTCAGAGTTACCTACCCTGCGAGACGGCATCTCAGCCGCTGAGGAGCGGATCTCTCTGGAACGCAAAAAATATCAGGCTGCCTTGGACCTTGGTGTTTGGAGGGAAATGGACGGCATGGATGCTACCGCTTATCATCCTAACTCGACCCCCACCAGCATCTATCCTTTACTCAGCGGAGCTCGCGATCGGACGCTAGAGAATGATCGCACTGATGGCATCGAGATACAAAATGCGCCCTCTGCATCCTTAAGCCATGTCTTCCTGCCCAGCAATCTCCTGAAGACGGCGGACGAGGAGTCTGACGCCCTTCCAGGTAATATTCCGTACCGGCGGGATGTTGTCTCCAACGAAGCGGCAACTCCAACGCAGTACCAACCCACCGATTATCAAGCTCCATCTGATTTCGAAACCATGCGACAGGCATTCCAGACGATCGAACCTACAGAGGACGAAGGAAGGCGCTCTTGGTCAGCATTTGACTCATGGCAGTCAAGCGTAAGAAACAACCACCTCAAGAGTTATCTGGCGGTGGAAAGGACGAACATGAGTGTCGAGTCCTTGCCGCATTCTCATGGCTCTTCGCCCTTACTCCCTCTTGAGAGGTGCAGCAGCGCTGGCGAGGCTGCAGAGCCCAAAGGATACGGAGGCGACATGCCACAATCAACTAATTTGAACAAGGTCAAGAGGGCTTTTCGGTGGCCGTTCCGACCTTTTCCAACGAGCGAAAGCTCGGAGCATTCCTAGTTGTCAAAGTACGACCTCCCCTGCTAAGTCACACTCTAAAACAAAATCTTGTCGAGCTACTTTACTGCTCACTATAAGTATCGATTACGCTGTTAGCACTTGTGTTCACACTGTGATACCTTTACGTCTAGCCTTTCGTTAACGTGTGTCCTACGCTCGTCGCAGCTGATTCAGCTAGATTCATACGAAGCATCTAGTTTTCCCAATTCGATGGCGGACGGGACGAGAAAAGTGCGAACGGTTTGAACAAGACAATGCATTCACGCAGAACATGCTCGGCAGAGGTTCACATGACTTGGCTCAGACGGGAGTAGAAACCGGCGAAGCTATCTGCAAAAGGTATTCATGTCGGCGGGCATTGAACAATTCACCCGGTGGGTATCCAAGGATTGAGGGATCCGAGGTAGGAAAAGGGGCGGTGTTGCTTCAGAAGGAAGTGAGTCTGAGTCTGGAACAATCGGTGCGCGGAAGTCTAAAAGTGCTTCTTTCCGGAGCTTGAGGCGGACGATGCTGGGGCAAGCGCGCCAAGCAATCCGACAGTGCCAAATATCAGCAGGTAGGTGCCTGCACTTCCCAACAAGGCCCCAGTCCAGCCGATTGTGCGAACGTTGCCTCGAGCCCAATCCTCCGCTCTTCTCTGGAGCGAATCCAAAACTGCCTGTAGCTCATGGCTTCGACTTCCCGAAACACCGAGTTTGGACGCAAGAGACTCGAAAGAGTCTAAACGCAAAAGCTCCAAGAGAGTCTTGGTGTCACCTGAGGTCACCTGGGCTGACTTGGAGAAGAGGGGGTTATCGAAGGTGCTGGTGGCAACCGAGGTGGAGGGCCTGATTCCCAGAGCTCTTGCTACTTCAGAGGCGAGCTGTTGGACGCCCCTGGATGCCGAGCCCAAACTGCTCCCAGTGTGTCTAGCAGCAATTGTGAGCCTTTGAGCAAGCGAGACGGGAGGAGGGGGGGGTGCTCCCAAGGGCGAGAGGGTGATCAAGAGGGTGAAGAAGCCAGAGATGATGCAGATGGTGAGGGCAGGGATTGTAGACTTGAGGTGGGGATCGCTGTGCCACCTCAAGTAATCCGGCTGATAGCCTCGGGAAGGAAGGGTGATGACATGAGCAAAGATAGCGATCGTTGTGACAAGCAAAGAGGTGGCCATGAGGGCGATTCTCGCATTCCAACTGCTTTTGAGACCGAGAGATAGGGCGTCGCTGAGGTGAGCAAAGATTTGGAAGTACCAAGCCGCTGAACCACCGATCAAGATGTATTTGAGCTGTTTCCTGATGTTGACCAAGCTCCTTTTCGAGTGAGTGGACGGCGACGAAGAATCTGACGAGGCTGTATCCGCCGCCCAAGGCGAATCATTTGGCGCCGACATAGGTGTTTGATGATTTGGTTTAGTTACGGAACAGAGAACGAGAGGAAGGGAGAGGGAGGTAATGGCCAAAAAATGGAAGGGTAGAGTGCCAGGGGAAAGGGATCTGAGTTGACTTGGACGGAGAGACGGAAAGAAGGTGAAAAGGAGGGACGAGAGCGGTGGGAATGTTGGTTGGGGCGAGATGGTCAGGGATATCCAGTAAGGAGGCGTTATAATTCCCTTTCTTTTATTTTCTTTTACTTCCATTTTTTCCCTATTCTTTTGTGGTTCTTCTTCCCGCGGCGCAATTATAAATAATAACATGGAGACACTCATAACTCATACTCTGACTGCTTGCAAGTAGATGAGTATTAACAGAAATTAAGAGAGAAATGGGGATTTAAATTATTCAAATCTTAATAAGTATCAATCCTTACTTGTTAATCCAAGTGAGCTTGTACCCATGACTGTACTCATGACTATATAATAAGGTAATGTATGTGTGTGGAATAAAGCACGAGTGTATCAAGTCACTCATGTCTGTGTGTGCAGCGTTGACTCGTAAAAAAAACACTTCACAACTATATCAATCGCTACAGCCAGAAAGACATCCGGCGCCTCCAGGGCCAGACTCACATAGTCTTGATGAATGAATCCGTTCTGGTCCTCAACGAGATCACTTGGCTTAGACTTTGTCTCTGTTAGTTTCTCATCCTTCGATCGTAATCTTCGCCAGACCTTTCTCCAACTTACAGATTTGGTGATGGGTGAGCTCACTCTTCGTGATATGAATTTGCGTAACTGGTCTTTGTGAATCTTTCAACTGTGTCTTTTTCCGGGAACACGAAGCTTCTTACGTTGTCGATCTTGATCTCCCTAGTCGCACAAGGATTCCTGCTCACACTCATAGTCTGAAACCCCCTCGATCGGGCGCCAAATTCCCAGAGACGCGCAAAACTCGTGTGGTGACAATAATTTTTGAAGTTGGAGACCGTGCACGGTCAAGTCACGCACATCTTGGGCAGTCTGAGCCTCTGAGCGAGTGCAAGTCAAGGTGTTGGTTGCAAGTGAAAGTCAAGTGAGGGGTGAAGGGGCCTCGATGTCGGAAACGACCATCAAAACAGCTCACATTCATGATTGAATGGTCAAGGTCGTGACGGATCATTCTCACTCAGTTCCCTTTCCTCTCAAACACGGCTATCACTAGCATACTAGTTTTCTGTCGTTCTCCTCCTTTGTCCCTCTTGTCTCTCTTTGCCCGCCTCCATTCTTCCTCTAAAACTCTAATCCAACGCTCCTGCGGCTAGTGGCCAGCAGTCGATGGGATCATCCGGCGCCTTTTACCTCGTCAGACAGCTCGACAACCTTAGGAGACGGAACGCTTGAAGCAAGAATAGACCTTCACGTTTCACTTGTACTGATTCTGCTGCGGAAAACCTGCTCAGATTGCCTAACCCTTTCGACGATCCAGGCAAGCTCACAGCCAGGAACCAGCTGGTTCAGAAAGGCCGACGTCTAGACAAAGCTGGCACCGGTCACTCCAAAGTTCAAAATTGGAAGATGTCGAACCCATCAGAAACATCTTCGCCGCCCTCTCCGGAACACAAAGTTGACTCGTTAATCCTTCGCTCGAGCGAGACTCTCGACCAAATCTCTCGCAGGCAAAGCCTATCAGACCCTGATTCTCAAGATGAAGCAGAAGACAGCGCCCAGGAATGGGCTGATGCTGCAGATGATTCTCCCCTTGACGATCAAATAGCGCGGTCGACTGCAGCCACGGAAGAGGTAGCCCACCAGTCCGATTCCGATCCTTCACCAAGCCTCAATCACCCACCTGCTTCTACCAACGACGAGGACGAGCAGGCTTTCAGACTCGCTCACGCTGAAGCCTCAGGAGCAGCGAATCCGGTGGGACCAATTCACCCTGCTGATGCTCAACCTGATATAAATAAGACATCGATCAACTCGAACCAGGCAACTTCGGCATCCAGTAGGGATGAAAAAGTGCCTCCACTTATGACCAGCAGCCAGGAGAGCAACCTCGGGACCAACTTTACCATCCTCGAAAAGGGGAAGGAGGATCGTCAAGACGCAGCCGAGGGAGGCAACACTGAGGAAAATAAGAATCGCTTTTCCCAAAGAAAAGCCGGTGGCAATATTGCCGATTTGATGAAAAAGTTCCAAGGCGACGATACGAATGCTGCAAGAAAGCCAAAGTCTTCCAAAGTTTCCAGTCAAAATCAGGAAGCTTCGTCGTCATCTATCACCTTACCCTCCTCGGGGACGACTGTCCATGCTTCAAAACAATCAGATCAAGACCCGTCGTCAAGCCATTTATCAAAGACCTTGATGACCTCTGCAATCACTGAGTCCAGTCAAGGCGCAAGCGTCGAGGGGAGGGCGGAGACTGAGCATCTAGATTCGTTTGAAGGTTCTGAGTTCGACTCGAAAGTTTTGCCTCAGGATGCTGAGGCACCGAGATTGGCCACACCTGAGTCTGCGGTTGCAAAGATACCACCTTCAAAAGTTGCCACTTCTCTCCTAGAGCCAGACGAGACAATCTCAAACCCTTTCGCCTATGACAGCAGGTCTCCAAGTCCGTGGGCTGAGGAAACCAACTTAGGTTCTCAAAGCAGTGATCCTACCAGGTTCTCAACCGCGATGAATAGAGCCTCAGCTTCTGAGTGGGGAGTCGGCAAATCTGCCCAGGACGAATGCGCCCAACCGGACACTCCAAGTATCAACTCAAATCACTTCTCTGTTGTGAGCCTGAGCAGCACTGCACCTTCTTCAGCCTACAATGGCGGGATTCCTGGGGGCCCAGCACCTAATGCGGAAGAGTGGGCCTCACCAAACGCGACAAGGATCAAACGGGCCACGATGACAACCATCTCTGGTGACTCGCCCCGCCCGCTCACTCCAAAGTCGAACGGATACTCTGAGGCGGCATCCAACGACTCCAAGCAGAACTACGACTTTCTCCTGGCGAGACTAGAACATCAGAACGCTCGCTTGAGCAACGACCCGAAGGCGATGAGAGCGAGCGTAGATGGTGCCGACAAACTCAGAGAGAATTTCGAGAAGTTGAGGGGGCAGGGGGGGCATAAGCCACGCCACTCCAGGGGCAGCAGCTTAGGAAAACCTATCGCAGCCGAAGCAAATTCGGATGCTTTTTCAGGCAGAACATCAACGCAGGACGCCGATATTCGAAATCTTATCATTAATCCTGTGACTCAGACTGTTGAACCCGCCAGCTTTAAGAGAGACTCGCAACGAGCTTCGGTAGGCGCTTCGCTTTCGGATGATCTCGATGACGAAGATGAGGCGATCAATTGGGAGTTCTGGGGTAATGTTATGAGCAGTGAGTTCAACACATCTTTCGTAAATGCTGGCTGAAGTCACACAACACTCACAGGTCGTGAATATCGCGGGTGGGGCAGACTATCAGCAGGTAGCAAGGTCACAACCGCGGGAATTAAGCAAAGCGATCCAGGCCGGTATTCCGGCCGCCTTGCGGGGTATGATGTGGCAATTGATGAGCGGCAGCAAGGACGAAGAGATGGAAATCATCTATGCTTGTAAGTCTAGAACCGATGTGTCTTAAAATGCAAAGTGCAAGAGAGCCGACCTCTCGATCAAACCCCTTCCACACGTTGCACATGCACACATGTCTCCTCTCATCTTTCTTCCACCCTTGAACAGACTACTTGAAGCAAACAAGTCCCCATGAGAAGGCTATCAGACGGGATTTGAACAGGTAAGCATTTTGATCTGAGTGACTTGTGGGTGGGTATTTGAGGCAATTGGAGGAGATGCGGACTTCATGGAGAGCATCGAAACTTTCTTTTTGGGTAAAAAAAAAGTTTCTCACGAGTTGGGACTGCGGGGATTAGTAGTTAATGATCCGCACTCACCCGCCCACTCATTCCTCACCCGTCCCTCGTCGGTAGAACCTTCCCAGAGCAAGATTACTTTCAGGAGGGCAAGGGGGTTGGACAAGAAAACTTGTTCAATGTCGTGAAAGCGTACTCGCTGTACGACCCAGAGTGTGGTTACTGCCAGGGAATGCAGTTCGTTGTTGGACCGCTACTACTCAATGTGAGCCGATCTTTCCTTTTGGACTTAAACGGGAATGGGACGTCTTACTCACGTCTCAGTTTAATCCCTTTTCGTTCCGCGAAAGTAGATGCCCGATGAGGAGGCTTTTAGCACTCTTGTTCGACTGATGAAATCGTACGACCTTAGGGGTCACTATACTCGTGAGTGACGAGCAGGCCAACACCATAGGAAGAGTTTCTTCACGACAGAAGTAATCATACCACCCTTGTTGTCATTCCAGCAAATATGCCATCCCTTCAACTTCGCCTCTTCCAGTTCGACAGGCTTCTTGAGGAGTTCTTGCCTCTGTTGCACATGCATCTGGTCAGGCAGGGCGTCAAGAGCAGCATGTACGCAAGTCAGTGGTTCATGACTCGTGAGTTTTGGCCCTTTGGTTCCCAAGCAGCTTGTTGTGTAGCCCGATTTTCTCATCTCCTTTTCGCTTGTATCTCGGATATGTGGCATCTTCTGACTTTCACAATGCATGGAATTGCAGTATTGTGAGTCTTTAAAGAGTAACTGCCGCAGGATGATGACAGGACGCTGAATCGACTCCACCCTTACCCCGCTCTCCCCTTTGTTTTGCTCCCCATTTTGGCTCTAGCTCCTACCGCTTCCCACTTGATCTTGTCTACCGTATTCTTGACTCAGTATTCGCCGAAGGTGTCGAAGCCTTATTCAGGTTTGCTTTGGCCCTTATGAAGAAGAATGAGGATCAGCTTCTGAAGCTCAACTTTGAGCAGGCGGTCAACTTCCTCAAACAAAGCCTTTTTGATATCTACCTGGTGGGTGGCCTTGACTCTTCGGAGGAGCGAATTTCCTATGACATGCTCACTTTGCTTCCGATGCCCATTGCTCGAACGAACGCAGAAACCCGATTTGGTCTCCTCGAGCCCCTCGAAACCCAACTCTACGATACCCTCGGGCCAAGTGCCTGGAAATTCCACCTCTGAACGCCAAAAGACGTACAAGACGAACGAATTTGTCAAGGATGCTTTCCAGATAAAGATCACGCCTTACATGCTGGATACGTATGCTTCAGAATTCGACGAGCAGATACGCGCTGCGAACGCTCATAGGCGTGAGGTCGATGCTTTGAGGCTCGTAAATAGAAATCTGGCAGCCAAAGTTAAGAGCCTGGAGGAACAGTTGGGTGCTGTCAACGCTGAGCACGTGGATCTCGTCAAACAGGTTGTCATGGCTAAGATAGCCAAGGAGGAAATGGCTGAGGAGCTCGTGAGGTACAAAGTGATGTGAGTAGCCTTTGGTCGCCAGAGTGCTCAACCGATGGCGTATCGATGAGGTTGATAATCCTTGCAAAAATGCACTCCCTTCCCGACAGGTATGCTGAAGCTGTCCTTCAGGCAGACCAGGAGCTCTCGGCCAGATGCTCGGTGAACAGGAGCTCTTCGGCAACTTCGTCAAGCAAGCAATGATTGCTTTTTCCTCTTTCTTGCGAGCCAATTTTCTCCTTGCTTTCATTGTTCGAGCAAACGCATGAAAAGGTGCGGCAAGATGGGAACCCAGGATTTTTCCAGCCTCTCCTTATCACACCATAGCAATGATCTTTTCCCTAGTTTCAAAGGTTTGCCTTTTAGCACTCATGTCAGGGCTTAAACGCCAAATGGAAGGGCAACTAAGACCGGAAAGACTGTGTAGCCAGGCAAGGGTTTCTCCCATCCGTTCGCTGGAGCTAGAGATTTTGCCCGACTCGTCACCAGTCACGCTCAAAATTATTTCTCAATGCTTGACCCCATCGTATTGATGAGAAGGACAGAAGAGGAATTTCATTGCCCCCCTTCCCCCCCTCCCCAGTGCGCAATCATAATTTCTCACTCTCTCTACTCCCCCTCTTACCCACAGTCGAACTTCCGGGCAACTGAACGGCATAATTTGTCTTTTATTGGTCGATTCGCGATACCATTTTTGTACATCTCTCAGCGTCAGACAAAAGCGTGAATCAAATCTTGTGTCTCCAATCAAAGGTCTCCCTCAGCGTCTATGAACAGCATGCGGAGGATTCCGGACCAGACCAAAGGAGGGACCTAGAGGAAAATTGAAAGGATTTTGCTTTCATCGATGATTGTGGCACAATTTGGCACATCCGGCAAAGTGGCAGAGATGCTAGCGATGCTTGTGGTAAGATGCTCGCCTTGCGTATGATTCGATGGTGATGAAAGTCCCATCCTCGACGCTGTCACGCGAGACCGCTCGTCGATCGCCCTCTCAGCTGCGTCGCATTCCCCTTCGCCCAACGAGGTCCGAGATAATGTGGAGGAAGAAGAGGATGAAGAACAGTGTTGCAATTCCTGTTTTTGATCTTGGGTGTGACCTCCACCTTTCCCTTTGCCAGTGAGAGCCCATGAAAAGGCTTCGGTATCGGGATGACTCGAGAGTGCTCGATCATGATAATTCAAAGAGGAAAGCGTAGAACGTGGAGAAAGAGCATTCCTTGCACCACTCATTGCATGTTCGACTCCAACACTGTGCGCTTGCTCAGAGACTGCACGTGGCGAAAGACGCTCTTCAGGGCTGGAGCGTATCGGAGGTAGATCGTATTCATCCGAGCTCAACGTGGTAAGCTGAGCACTTTTAAGTTTGGAAAGTGGGTTTTAGCGATGGGAGCCTCGGGATGGGATGGGACGACCTGGTCTTTCTTGTTTTCGAAGGGTCCGTCGTCAATTCGGGCGGCCTCTGAATCTTCAAGTTCATTTGCGAAAGTCACCCTTTCAAAGTTTGGGACCCAAGCTCTAGGTACACTTTTTGTTGCACCGTGCCTGCGTTCCATGCTGAATTTGAACGGGTTTGCCAGCCTATCCTTTTCTCGTTTCAAGGTCGTCCATGTTCCAACCTCGACCCTCCCTCCTGAATCCGACACATTGTTCATCGCTTTAGGCCCTAGAATGCCTGGGAAGTCGCCGTCACCTTCACTCCGAGGTTGACGATTACCGGTTTCTTGGTTCATCAGAAGGGACGGTACACTAAGTGCTGGTGAAGACCTTAAGCCAAGCGCAGTGACTTCGTCGATTGCCGAATGCTCTTGGAATTTCTGAGAGAAGAGCCGGAGCAAGGGACAAAGATTAGGAAGCCGACGAACCTGTTATCATTTCGTTTCCCCCAGACCACTCACAGCATAGTTTGGATCTTCATTTTTTCCATTCTCCTGGTTCTTATCTCTTTCAAGTAAGCTTTCCGCTTTCCGCATCCCCAAACCGTTGCCTGGGTTAGTTGAGTTCCCTCGGCTGGCAAGAAGAGTTTCATGAAGGAAAAAATCAGACCGAATGTACGGGAGCGTATCACCTATCAAGGATGCAGTAGGTGTCAACCTTGAACTTGGTGGGGATTCCAGGTTTCTTCTTTTGGATCTAGTGAAAGAGGAAAAGATGGGCGGCGCCAGAAACTCGTTCCGTTTCGTGTTTCTTCCACTGTGGTCATGGTGGATCAATGAGGGGCATCGAATTTGTGCCGAGTCCAAGTTACTATCAAGATCCGTCGTGAAAGTTTCGAATGGGTCCGTCAGTTTGGAATCGACTTTATCGCCTATCAAGGAAAAGGCTTTTCGAGTCAGGGGCGGTAGTTGAAGTTCTTGTCGCCATCCGTAACAATGTCCACCTTGCGATACTCCGGCCAATCCAGTATCTGACCTCATCAGTGAATGAGTAGAGAATGGCTGAAACGTTACCAGGCTACTCTGATTACTTTCACAAGGGTTGTCGAATCGAGGACAAGAAAATGGGAGGTCGGCCAGAGCACCGCCGTGAAGGTGTGGTTCGTCAATCCTATGTCGGAAGTACCTGCTGCACGATCTTTTCGACTCTGTCCACGGTTCCAGGTCGCTATGGGTGGCGCTGCTTTCGTCTCGATTCTTGGAATCAAGTGTGCTCAGTCGAACTTCTTGATTGCTCGATGAAGGTTTGATTCTCTTCCTTCGGGGTTTTGAGATGTACTTGAACTGGAAGATCTCATAGATCGCGGATGTAGGGGATTAGTTGGGCCGTTTATCAGTCACCTCCCTAACCCGAGGAGCAGAGGGGGGAAATTCGCCTGGAGAACAGAAAAAGAAACATGCAGAAAGATGATGACTTACATCAGGGAATCTCTCTTTGTGTTGTAGCCGATTTTGTTCTGCTAGTTTCCTGAAACGCGATTTCTCTGACTGCATGAGCAAGGAGAGAGGGTGAAAAGATCAGCCTACATCATGTATGATTGTAGCCCAGAAAAATTGATGAAAACCGCTCACTTCTGGCATGGCCTTCCACTCTTCCCCCAACCGAGCTGACACGATGCTTGTTTTGAGCTTGGGAAGCCCTTCCTGCTCTGCAAACTCTCTCCTTCTGTGCTTGCTGAAGATGATAAATGCATTCATCGGTCGCCGTGGACCATTGTCAACCCTGAATTTCAGGTTTTGACTCTGAAAAGTCGTGGGAGGACAAGGATGGGAGGGTGCTCTGTTCTCGAAATGATCCATACCGTCCGAACTCGCCCTAGAGTGCCATCTTGAAATGGTAAGTGGAGGCTCCTCCCAGAAGCTTTGCAACTGACGAGACAAACCGCAGAGGAAAGAAAATCGTGAAAGGAGGAAAGATTTGTTAGAATGTACCGCTCTGGCAGTGCATCGAGCCCGCTCTTCGATCTTGATCCTCCTCCGCTGGGCGGTTGCTATCTGAAATGACTTCTTCCTACCACTTTTCCTTCACCGCAATCTATCTTCATCAGCTCCCTAGAACAGTTGCATTTTTTCGTGCTCTGAAAGTGGAAGAGAAGGAAGCTGTGGACCGTTGTTTGTACAAACCTTTTCTTGGGCTTGAAAAAAGGTCGACTGGAATTCAGTTTTGACACGTCCATCTCCACCCTGGCATGAGGATAATGCATGTTTTTGAGTTTCTTGCGTATGTGATTGTTCCGATGAGGACATGATCTCAGTTCCCTTGTGTTCTTGTTGTAAAATCTGGATTCGATCGGGGACTATTGCTTTGAGTACAATCGTTCAAAAAGAATAGCTCTTCGTCGTTACCATCATCTCCCAAGAAAGAAAGAAAAAAATGGAAGATCGAAGAAAACGCCTTGCACAATACCGAGAGGATATCAAAGGTTTTCTTTGACAGACATGACGTGGTGTCACTCACCTGCCCTTTCTCTGCAGGAAGTAGACCTGTCACGCATATCTTTTGAATCGCGACGTTCCACGTCTTTCGACCAGCCAGTCAGAGTGGAGGATGACCAGGTCTCTCTCTTGCCTGCACATTGTTGGTTGTTGTTGTGGTTGTTGCAATCTTTGGTGGGATTCCCTCGTACTTCACCCTTAAGGATATGTACGAATCCTGTCCCGTGAGCCCAGTCATAATTGCTCAATTGCGGCATAATCAAACTTGGTCCGTCACTTCCCTTCTGAGCTTCTTCGCTAGCTGATAAGGTGAAAGACCCAGAGGTTTCTTCTCTTCGCAAGCTTTGGTCTGTCTAAAGAAGGCGATGGTTGATGGAGGAAGGGGAAGAAAAAGAAGAGAAGCGGTGGAAAAGCTCTCCCTTTTTCCCGTTTGTAGTCCCTAGCTAGCTGATCGTGTGGGAATAGTTTTCCTGTTGGGACCCAAGGCTTGCCGAAGAAATTTGAAAGGGGGGGGGATGGAAAGGAAAAGAAAGAAAGAGGAAAGGAAAGAACAAGAAGAAATGGAAAAGCAGGGGCTTCGGCCAAAAGCTGCGCCATCTTGGAGTTACTGGCAGCGCCGTATCGAACGAATATAAGATGAGTCTTTGGAGGCACATTGTCACGTATGCAATGGCCCCGCCATGGAAAGCGCCGGGGCAAAACAAGCAACAGCCGTTCCGAAGTGAGAAATTCAACAGTCTTATACTGTATATACAGTTCATGAGCATCAAGTAACTGCTGCATTGGCAAAGAGGAAAGGTGGGTGTACTTTGGGTGTGTGTGGGTGTGTGTGCGTGCGCGTCCGCTTGTGGGAGATTTCTCCTCTCTTTCTCGTCAGTTAAGGTGGCGGCGGCCTATTCATTTCTTCTAGTGTGAGACGAAATGGCTTGTCCCACCACGCATTCGACTCTTCCTTACTGGCGGTTGAAAGATCAAGCCAAAAGCGAAAGGCACAGTTCATCATTCCTTTTTATAAAAAAGTGCTTTGAGGCAACGGTCCGAAGCTTCCACCATTTTCACTTTTCCGGCCTCGGATCTGTGAAAAGAATCATGAAATCCGGCACATGGGCCAGAGAAGTGTGTCATTTGCGTCGAGAGGGCGCATTGGGACCGGGATGGGTCAACTTTCTCACAGAATGACAGCGGTGTTTTCACAACGCCGGGATAGGAGGTAAATCGAAGTCAAAAACATGAACAGGTTGGTATAGAGCTGATGAGGGAGGAGGCCATCTCGAGAAAGGATTCAGGACGGGAGGGCCGAATCTTGAGCAGTGAACTGCAGGATGAAAAGATTAGGTTTACTATGTTAGCACCTAGACAGAGCTGATGCTGTCTTCTCAAACATGACTCACCGCCTCGGCGGCCTTTGGGCAGTGCTCGTCATTTGATGCTTGGTCTATCGCGTAGCAAATGTAAAGGGTATCAGCCCTAGAGGGAAGAAGAATGAGGGCGAAAGGGAGACGAGAAAGTAAGGTCAAAAGAAGGATCACCTACGCGGTTGCTTCCGCTCTTCGTCAGAACTCACGCATTGCTCAGAACATCGGCACACAATCTCAGCGTCCAGTACGGGACGGCCGCGCACAGCAAGCCGACCAGAGGAGCGTCGGCGGGTACGTGAAGTTGATGAGCACTGAAGAGGAAGCCAGCGATCCCGGCGAGGAAAGAAAGGGCGATGGTGGTGAGGTCTAGCAGGAGGTTGATGATCAAGCCTGAAGGAAAGCGAGAAAAGTCAGCACCGTTATGCGGAGACATTCATCAAGTTGAGGTCGATCTTTTACGACCTTTTGCTCACCTTGCATGACACCTTTCACACCTCTCCTCGCGGCTAAAGTGGAACATTTCCTTGCCGATACCCAGAAGCCCTCCCCGGTGATGCCGACATACACTAGCGCGTAATCGCTGACTCCCTGCATCACCGAGCTGAGGCCGGCCAGAAGAGCTGCGAGATAAGCCAAAGGTTGCAGATAAATGGGTATGCTGCGATGGGAAGTGGCATTTGATATCCTTCTGGCCCCCTCCGCAGCAAAGCTGCCCAACCTTGCCAAAGAGAGGATCAGAGCTGCAACGCAAATGCTGCCCAAAGCTGGGCCGGTTGCTCGAGCGAAAGCAGCCCTTGCAATTTCAGTTGGTTCTGGTTTCGGTCTGGAAGAGCAGCGACGACCGAAATGGGACGGGAGCTCGTTGGCAGATGATGATGCTTGCTTTGGTTTCCAAGCGCCGGGAGCTGAGGAAGTCTCCGGTCCATAAATGGACTCGCCATCACCGTAGGGTATCTCGCTTCCGCCAAATTGAGTGATGTCGTGGTCTAGGAAAACATCTTCGCTGTCCGAGTCCCTGATGCGATGGAAGTACCAATGACTCACGACGCCGGCGACCGTGACTCTCTGTACGCCCCGAAGTATCGTCCAAGTCCAGAGCCACGTAAGGAGCGTCGCCCAGGCAAGCCAGGCAGCCCTTCGATCCGTCTTCCAACTGACTCCGCCGTCCCCTGATGGCGAGGGCTTGCCCAGATGCCCAACAAGGAAGAGCCTCGTGAAGATGAACAAGAATGGTACGGTTAGACAGAGGAAGACACCCAGAGAGCAGAGGGAGAGCAGTAACAAGGCTGGATGAGCCATAATTATGCTTGAGGAGAGCTCAACAACGGCGATCGACCTCGATAGACTCTTCTTCCGCGTCCAAACCATCCTGGCAAAGCCGGCAGCCAAGAAGAGGGGGATGATCGAAATAATGCGGAGCCCGGTAGTCGACCATGCTCCCCCGGACCATCCTTCATCGTCGTAAATGAAACTGCCGGCAAGGGCCCACGCCCAGCCGACCCCAAGAACGGTGGGTACCACCATCAACGCGGTTCGAAGCACTTTGGCCCCGCCGATCCTTGTCAAGTTCTTGAGTAGCAGCAGATTCGCCAATCCGGCTCCGAAGGAGCACGTCGTGAGCAGGATAAGGATGGGAAGCGAGCGAGTGATGGTGTAGTAGGACGAAGGCCTTGTCGCGGGCGTCTTCGGTGGAGATGGTGTTCTGACGCCCCAGCTCATCCAAATGCCAAAGAGCACAGTGACAGCCACGGCGCCAGCGAAGGCCATGATTGCAGCCTTGTCCTTGTACTTTCCGACCGCCAGACGGTTTGCCCAAGGGCCCCAGCCGGACCTCTCTGGGGGTGAGGGGTAATTGTAGGCCCCTGCTGCGGAACGTTGCCCATTGGTCTTCCTCTCCGATCTGCTAACCGAGTGCGCAGAGTCCGAATGGCTAGAATCGCTTTCGGTGTCGGAGCCTTCATCCGATATGCTGTCTCTACCGCGGGCTGGTCCTCGGGGAGGAAGGAGCGGGTCCTTCATGGTAGATGACATGTTTCTGGTTCGGTTACGATTGACATAGCCTAGCCTATCGTCCCTACCTCTCGAGCGAGATTTTCCGCGTCCTTCAGGACGATCCCCACACCTGCTTTCACCGCTGCCTGAATCACTATCGGTAACAGAAGAAGCGGAGATGGAGCCTCGCCTCGAATGGGATAGGTGGCCTGACTCTGAGCCCGAAGCGGCTTCATCGTCGTAAATGCTGTAGAGGTCGCGTCTCTGCATGCCACCTCTTGTTCCACCAGCTGCTGGATCGTTCGTTGGCTTATCACCAAAACTACGCCGTCCACCACGCAAGGAGGGATGCTTGCGTCGATCGTCGGTTGGGTCAGGATCCCCGTAAGTTTTGTTGGAAGAGTGGCTTCCCGAGCCCCTGATTCGCCCTTTCCCCTTCGCCGAGCTGCTCGCCTTGAAACGATCCTGATCGAAGGACTCCGAGCTGAGGACGGATCCATGGGCTAGCCAGCCTCTCGACTTTCCCGCCTGCTGTCTGATGGATGGCCTGGCCTGGATTGCTGCCACATCGTAGATTTGTGAGGGTGAAGCCACCGAGGAGAGTTCTGCGGCATTCTGGCTTGCTGTGCTGCTAAGCTCACCATCATGGTCGCCTTCCAGGTCTCCATCGGCGAGGAATGGGTCCTGGGTTTCAAGGGCCGCGCTGGCAACATTTTCGGTCGGGAAGGCGCCAGCAAGCTTGATTCTGCGAGAGTCGGGCCCACCAACTTCGTCGAGGCTTTGATTAAGACCGAGCGAGCCGCTCACATCCACGCGCGAGCCTATCGCAGCTAGTCTCCTCTCATCCCTCCAAAGATCGACGTCTTCCTCATCATCGATCTCCCTGATCATCGAGTCTCTCATCCCAGAAGGCAGCTTGATCCTCTGGCCACTCGGCCCACCCGGGTTGGGAAACGAGGCATGCCCGTATCTGCTGGCACCTGTCAAGCTCTGCAGCAAGCCACTTGCGCCAGGTCGATTCGGATGAGAGCCGGGATGGGGTGGCAGGCCATCCGAGCTGGAAAGGCTGTACTCTGGGTCGTAGGGATTGTGGCGATTGGCAGGGTGAGCGAATGGCGTTGCAGACAGCGAGGCCTGGCTATAAAACAGAGGATCCTGATTCTCTTGGTCTTCCTCGTGAAATCGATTGCCCTGCCTTGTGGAAGCACCTAGTCCTGACGACAGGAAGCGTGAAGCGTACGTCGAAAGGGAAGCCATGAGGAGTTTGATGATGCCAGGATGGATCTGGAGAAGTTAAGGAGGCGAATGGCGACGGACAGAGCTGGGAAGGGGTCGGTGATCCAGAAAAAAGGGAATGAGGAGAAGGAAGAGCTGGGATGGCCTGAAAGAAAGAGAACAACTTGGGTTCTACAAACAAGACTCAAACGCTCTGGCGGATGAGATATCTCAGGGACAAGAACAAAATATCTTTTGGCCACAGGCCCGGTATGCAAGCTTCGACAGGGCGAGGTACGACTCTGATATGGTGATGATGTTGAGACGGTAGATGTACTCGCTGAGGTTAGAGAAGGCGGTAAAAGGAAGGGGAGTTTACTTGGTCCCTGTGCGGAAAGGGGTATAAGAAGAGGTACGCAGGGTGAGAAGGGCTTACTGGTGTGTACCAGTAAACCCAACAGGGTTGGAGAGAGCGGCCAAGGGGAATGATAGGCGAGACGCTTTGGCAGATATTGAAGAAATGGAAGCTGAGGAGAGTAAGAATGTGGAGGGTCCCAAAAAGGTGGGAAGGACGTTGGAGATTGAGTGGGGAGAAGCGGCCTGCTCGGTCGCTAACCCCAAAGGCAGAGGCCAAGAAAGGAAAGGGAGGTGGTTAGGGGTGGCAGGAGGATCGGTCCGAGTCGAGTGCTGTCGTTCCAAGCTAGGATGGCAACGAGGCTGGTGGCGTTCCGAGTTACAAGCTGGAACTTGGGGCGACGGATGTCGAGGTGGGTGGATGGATGAGGATGTCGATGATGACGGAGACGAGATGCGATGGAGATTTGGGATGCAGACGGCTTGAAAGGGATCAGAGTGGCGAGAGATGGAAGGGAGTGGGAGGATGTGATGGATGATAATTGTTGAAGTTGGTGTATGAGCGAGTGGTATATTATGGTTGTTGATAAAATATAAAGATCATTTTGATTCGCGTTGTTGATGACTTTGATTTCGCAGTTATAAGTGAGTGTGAGTGTGAGTGTGAGTGTGAGTGTGAGTGTGAGTGTGAGTGTGATTGTGACTTTGATGTGTGACTGTGAGTATCAGTGATGCGTGAGCATGGCCCAACTCCCCAGTGCCCCCACTCACGCTCACCTTCCCTTTCGCATTGATTTACCGTTTCAGAACTTAAAACCGTGGAAAGCAAAAGAGAGTGACGCGATAACGGGGTACATGTTTATCATTTGGCGATAAACAGTAGAAATCCAGGCCACGATTACCATATGCACATCCGCATCCTCTGCCTTTAAAGTTAACAACCGCGAATCTAAAAGGGGAAAGGAATCCCCCAACTCAACCCCTAAACATAACTCCACATGAGGGGTGGGCCACGAACACGAATTGGTATGTAAGTCTGTCTGTTGACTGCATGACGGGATGGTTTGGATCGGGCTCTTGATGGGATCTTTCTCTTTCGATATCCTTCATATATATACATAAATATATATATATATATATTTTGCTGTTCCCTTTTCCTTTTCCCCTTTTCTTTTTGCCTGGTTTGTGATTCTCATTGCAGCCAGGCTCGTTTGCCTGACGGCTTGTTTTCTGACTGGAGCACCCAACACGGTGACTAGACGCGGAAGATAACGAGGCAAGGCTCGAACTCAACTAACCATCCTCTCCGTCAAGCTTTGTGATTCCAAGTCGGCGCTTGGCCAGCCAGCACAGGCCTGTGCACCACAAACACACTCACACTCACACACTCATGACTGTGACTTACTGTATAACGAGTGTTAGTGTAACTTTTTTTTTTTTTTTTTTTTGTTATATCTCATGAAGATCTCTGGTTCGCCATTCTGCGTCCCTGAGGCTCT
Source organism: Violaceomyces palustris (assembly GCA_003144235.1). Taxonomy (NCBI): domain Eukaryota; kingdom Fungi; phylum Basidiomycota; class Ustilaginomycetes; order Violaceomycetales; family Violaceomycetaceae; genus Violaceomyces; species Violaceomyces palustris. The sequence goes on along the minus strand of KZ819989.1, from coordinate 3,462 downwards.
GAGTGTGCTCTTTGGTAGGCTATCGATCGGGGGAAGCTGGCCCCTGATCGATCGAGGTATGAGATTTCGAAAAAGTTGGACGCGAGGTCAGTTCAAGCTTTGTTGGTGGTTAGATTCATTATTATTTCCCTATTTCCCATTTTCCACCAGGTCGAAGCGGGAGAGGTTGAACTTGCGGCGATTCCCGGTACATCGGGGGAGATGGGAGCGGAGAGGGTTTGTAAAGGTTGAAGTAAGTGGAAGCTGGCCGTGGACGCCCGCGCGAGGGGAGTGATCGGTGTCTACCAAAGTACGAAGTTTTAACTCTGGCACGTTTAAAGCAGGATCTCACCAAACTACGCAATACAACCTGCCCCAAGTTCCATCTTTTACCAGGCTCAAGGTTCGAGTCCCAAGTCCGAAGCCCCACCCAACGAGAGGTCAAGGAAAGAGACCTGAGTTGATTGGTGATTTCAAATCCGAGAATGGTTTGCGAAGGATGCGATTCAGAACAGGACCGAAAAATCCCTCCCTTCCCCCTTCCCCCTTCCTCCCCCGCCCCTCTGCAAACTGTCCAGCACAACAACAGCATCTATCTTCACTAGCGCCTCCACGATCTCTATCTACCCATCCTACTCGCACCATCACCAGCAAACCTCGATTTCAGCCGTCATCACACCGCACCACCTGGAGCTAGGAAATCAAAACCATTTGAGCCCAAAGGACAAGACGAATTAAAAGAAGAAAAAAAAAAAAAAAAAGGAGAAGAGAGAGAGAGAGAGAGAGAGAACAAGAAGGATAAGAATGCCAGCCTTCGCCGCCACTTCGACTCGCTTGGCTATGGGAGCCTTCCGCCCATCCCTCGTCTCTGCCGCCAAGGCAAAGCCAGTCTTCCAGCCTCACGTTGGTCGATTGTAAGTCGTAGAGTGTCCTTGTCCCACCAAGCCGACAAGGCGCGCCGCCCTTCTTTAATCTTGGCTCATCAATTTTCTCCGCTCTTTTGCACGCTCGCAGCACCCCTCAAGCTGTTCTCAAGTGGGTTCCATCGCTTGCTCTCTGGGGAGGCGCTGCTGCCGGAGGTGTTACGCTGTTCATGAGCAGCGTCCCCCTCTTTAAGACCGACGTCCTCCTCAAGATCCCTGTCGTAAGTTGAGATCTCAGGCTTGGCTTGCACGCCAGCCAAAAGATCAGAACCAGATAGGATGCCTCCCCCTCCTCCCATCCCTTCCCCTCAGCAGGGAACGAAGGTCTTGTGAAACTTGGAAGAGCAAAACGTGATTGTACACCCATGGCCATTGATTGAGCACACCCTAACCAGTTGTGGCTGCTTTCCATCCTGTCCTACCGCTCAAATTATCTCGCAGGTTGCTTCATACTTTGAGGACAAGACTCCAGAATCTGACAAGCCTTTCTGATTCGCCCGTAGAGAATCAGCGCAAGCTAAGGGAGGGTTGTTCCATGTATACTGCTACTGTTGCTCAAAGCAATACCATGATGGTAAATGCATAAGCATAGAAAAACTGGGTACCACACACTAAGGTGTGGATCCCGATCGTTTCATGAAAAGTAAGCTCCATGGGTGGACTGGTTCTGGACTGACTGATCGATGATGATAGGTATCCAAGTGGGGCAGGTGGGGGTTATGGGGGTGGGGGACCTGGCGGCGGGTCCAAGGTAGGCGGAGAAACGAGATCAAGTTTTCTTCACTGTGATTGGGGAAGAAGAGGGGGAGGAGGAGTGGGATAGAGGAAAAGGTCGCAAGTTCCTCCACGGGCTTCATCTTGGCAATAGAGGGGCAAATGCTGGGAAGAAATCAAGAGGTTGGAACGATCCGAAAGGGTTGCACATTATTCCTCATACTCTACCCGACTAGGTGCACTTCAGTTAGCAATCAGGCAAGAAAAGCTTCCAGCAAAATGATTCAAGGCTTGGGAAGTCAAGTATGATACAGTTTCTTCAGGAAGAAAGCCTTCCAGAACCTTCCACAAAATGGTGCGATTTGAAAGGAGGAAGAGAGTGGGCAAAGGGACCGCGAGCAGCGGCGAAAGTCAAGGGCCTCGAAAAGAGAATGGGATTGTTAGCTGATGTGAGAGTGATTCTTGTAGGGAGACTGGATGGGATATCCACGTGGGGATGTGGCTTCACATGCCCCCACAAAAAACACATCCGCACACCCCTTTGAGTAAATTCAAACAGGAGTGCCGCCCCTGTTCGAGATCTCTTTGGCTGCAACTGACACGGCAGTTCAGTATGTTGGATACGCCCTCGGCCACAACGTGATGTTATCGTTCTATCCTAGAGTGCAAGCTTCGATCGAGCGTGTCACCGAGTCGTATCGAAGCCCCAACACAAATTCCCCTGGCTAGCCCAGGAGAATTCTTCTATTGCCAGGTATGTAGAGTGTCCATGATTCAGAAGTGGTGAAAAAAGAAGGGGGGTGGGGACAAGAGAAGGAGAAAAAAGAGAGAGAGAGAGAGAAGGAAACAAAGGTCTCGACAGGGTTTCGATGACATATGGTCTTAATACGCGGCCCCACCGTATTGTCCATTAGGAGGGTATCCCATCGGGGACTTGGCATCTCCAGCATGAGGGTAGCCGCCTTGCGAGTGTGGTGCTAACCTGTTGGGGCTCGATCCTCGGTAGGAGGATTCGTGTGTTTGGGCGGACCCGAGCATGTCGGGCTCGGAGCCTAGTAGGGGGTCTTTGACCTCCCAAACCGACTGTTTTGAGCCAACGCTGAACTCGAGATCCTCCTTCGTGATGGAATCCCAGTATTTGTAGACCATCATGACGGCGAGCAGCATGCACAGGGTTCCGAAGAAAGTCCCATCTATGTAGTGCTTGACCGCGGTGCAGATCTGATCGCTGAAGCCGTACATGAGAATCAGCCCGGCGGCAAAGAAGCCGGTGCCAAAGAAAATGTCGCCGAGCGGCCACCTATCATCCAGGGTCCGGAGCACGAGGATGACTTGCGAAACAACGTAGATGGCAACGCAGATGAGGGGGAAGAGGAGCTCGACGATGAATAGGCCGACCTGCTTTGTCGGGCTCATGCCTGCAAAGCCTTTGAAGGTCGCCAGCGAAACGAAGAGGCCGACGCCGAATAGAACCAGACTGGAGAGTCGTAGCGACCAGAGCGACTTTGGAGTGCCATCCTCGGCGAACTGAAAGCCGATGAAACCATTCAGGAGGAGGCACCAGAAAATGGCGGTCTTGAAGCCGATGTAAACGGCTGAGAAGTAAAGGTAGACCTGGGAGTAGGTCGGGATGATAGCGGAGTCCAAAAAGATGGCAAGCACCTCGGAGATGGCATAAAGGTAGAAGAAAAGGACAATCTCCTTGCGACCGACGGCAGTGTACTTGGAGCGAATGTGGTAGACCATGATTGCGGTCATTATGAGCGCTGCAATGTGGATAAAGCACGTCGCTGAGAAAAGGGGAAGCGTTTGTCGAGGGTTTTGTTTGTGTTTTGTTCCGGGGGGG